>LOJH01018883.1:0-21512 GCA_001685095.1 Ellobius talpinus | reverse complement strand
ATATATATACATATATATATTCATATGTAACAACAATTAAGAAAAAGAGGCCTTGAATTTGAAAGAGAACAAGGAATGCTTGGAGGGAGGAAAGAGAAGGGAAAATGACATAATTGCAATCTCAAAAATAAAAATAAATTGCTGTGGGACAATAGCTTTGTACCTTGCAAAGATTTATTACTTGTATTTTAATAAAACACTGATTGGCCAGTAGCCAGGAAGGAAGTATAGGTGGAGCAACCAGGCAGGAAGTAGAGGTGGGGTAATGAGAACAGGAGAATTCTGGGAAGAGGAAAGGCTCAGTCTGCCATGACACAGAGAAAGCAAGACGAGAAAACCTCATTGATAAAAGGTACTCAGCCATGTGGCTGACACAAACAAAAATTATGGGTTAATTTAAGATGTAAGAAAAAGTTAATGTGAAGTCTGAGGTAATAGGTCAACCAGTTTATTATTAATGTAGACCTCTATGTGTTTCTTTGGGACTGAGCAGCTGTGGGACCGGGCGTGACAGAAACCTCTGTCAACAAGAAATAATTTTAGAAAATTTGCCATTTGGTGAAACCTTGACCCATATCACTGGCTTCTCCAGATAGAGTTTAGGTTGTGTTAAATTGTAAGAAGACACAGATGGAGCTTCTGTTATAGAAATTTAGGATAAGTAGCACAGGAAATTGCTTCTTTGCATGAATATAAATCTAAGGTATATTTTAAATCATATTACTCACATTTTAATCAACATGTGAGCAATATTTACTGGTTTTTGTGAAATAAAGGACAATGTATATTCACTTCTGGGAATTTGAAAGATGGTTCAGGTGTTAAAAAAGATTGTCAGACAAGCATGGGGACTGAAGAATTTAGATCCCTAGAATCTACATAAATCCTGGACAGGTGTGACTGCCTGTCTCTAATTCCTGTCTTAGAAAGCAAAAATAGGGAATCACTAGCTAGCAAGTGTCTAGCACTAATAACTGTCTAGCAAGATTAACCATATATGCAAGCTCTTAGTTTGACTGAGAGGACCTACCACAATGAATAAGGTGGAAGGGTGAATGTGGATATCAATATCTTGCCCCACATATGTACAAATGTACCCACATATAAATATACTACAGACATGCAGACAACATGAATACATACATGTATGCACCACACACATAAGAAGAAAGTAAGTTGACTTGCTTTTAATTCCACAAAATAGAGGTCAGGAATTTTTATCCATATTAGTATTTTGATACTTGATTCTGTTAGTCTGAAAAGTCCTTTCCTTCCTTCCTTCCTTCCTTCCTTCCTTCCTTCTCTCCCTTTTTTCTCTCTCTCTTTCTTCTTTTGTATCTCATAAGATATATAATTCATTTTAACATAAGGTTATTAATATCCTTCAGTTTAGTGTTCTTTCTTTGCTGAACTCAAACTTTGAACCTGATATGTGGGTAGAAATAAAAGAGCATCCTAAATGTATGTGGTCATATGGGTTAGTCATATCTATCCCAGGAGGAATAACAAAATAAAACCAAACACAAAGCTAGCCAGGATGTGTTATGAGGTGGAGGGATTTGGATTTGATGCTTGACAAATTCTTGAAACCTTGAGAGTAATTTCATAGAACCCTATTCCAGGACTATATATCCACTCAAGAGTAACTATTTTACTTCTATACATTATCAAGAGAAATAAAATCATAGGAGACCCCAAACACAAATGTTAAACATAGCTTTATTTCCAGTTGCCTCAATGTGGAAAAAATTGAAATGTACATTTATGAGGACTGGAAGAACAAACTGCAGCATATAGGTTACCACTAAGGAAGAAGAAAGAAAGAATGTGTGATACAAGTCCAAGATGGATGAATCCAAAGATAATTATGCTGAAGACAAGAAGCTAAGACCTGAATAGCACATATAGTGGGATGCCATTTATACAAAAGTCTAGAAAGTATAAAGTTACTTATAGCAATGTAAAACATATGTAGTTGTCTAGATGTGGAAGTAGGATGGGAAGGGGCAGCAGGAAAGAAGTCTGAAGCATCCAAGAAAAATTACAAGAGTTATGAATTCATTATCCTGACTGTGGAGACGAGTCATAGAACATATGAAATGAAAAACAGCTTGTCACTTAAAACATGAACATCAGATATACTTCAATATGCATGATTCAGATAATAGTCTGGGCATAAAAGGAGATGAGGTATGTATACCCATGGCATCTTTAGGACAAGCCCATCAAATATTTATTTCTACTCAACAATGAGATAAAATCCGAACAGATAACATAACTGTGTGTGAAAAAGAAAGCGCCATCTGAACATATAGACCATCATTCTCTCTTAAGTTTGTATGTGTGTATGTGTGAGGATGGGCTGGAGAGACAGCTCAGCAGTTAAGAGCACTGCCTGTTTTTCCAAAGGTTCTGATTTCAATTCCCAGCAACCACATGGTGGCTCACAACCATCTGTAAAGAGATCTGGTGCTCTCTTGAAGAAGAGACCTATTCAGTCATTCTCATCAACTTAGACCTTGAAACCCAATATGGATAAGTTCAACAGAAATACCACATACAGGCTACCCATGGAAGCTTCAGGAAAAATGTGGGATGGCAAGTTGCATGTGTGCACAGGTGGGAGCATCTTTTGTAGGCACCAGAAGAGGACATCTGATGTTTTGCTCCATCATTCTCCATCTTGTTACGGAGAAAGGACTTTGAGCTGCTGTTTCTCAGCTACACTGGCAGGGAAATAAGACTCAGTGATCCTCCTGTCCCTCTACCCCAACTTAAGTGTTGGGTTTACAGATGCATGGTCACATTTGATGTCTTTTGTGGGTTTTGGGGATTTTAACTCAGGCCTTTGTGCTTATAAGAAAATAAATACTCTTACCCACTAAGCTGTTTCTCTGGTCACAGATGTTCTCATCTTTAAGAGACTGATGAAACCACCTTTTGTTCTGATCTGCATTTGCACTTACACTGAAACCATTTATCTTTTCGGCCTTCAGATAGGAACCTTTCACCTTTGTTGTGTCACCTGCCTGTCTCCACCTGAGACCCAAGTGAGCATTAGAGACGGGGATCTGCTAGCAGCTCAGGTATTCTGCTCCATCTCATGGGATCCCTGAGAATGAAGACAATCTACTTGTTCTGAGTTATCACCAACAGAGGAGACAAGAGGTAGACTGGCCTAGGACGAGGAGTATCAAAGCTCAGCTTCTATCATAGACAAGGGAGGCAGCTGAGGACAGAGAGACAATTTTGCCTGGAAATGCCACTGTTGGATGTAACACATCAAGCAGGTGGGGACAGATGTAAACACGGCCTGCTGCAGAGCTACATAAAAGGCCACAGGAGGCTAGTCCCTCCGGCTTGGCTCTCACAGCATCACGAGCAAAGTTAACTATGCTGGGCTATTTTTAGTGTTCAAAGAGTCTTACAAAAGATTTACGACTATAATATGTAGTGTGGGAGATAAATTGAAGCAGGGCTCTCCCAACTCCAAGGAAGAAGTCAGCCTAGTCAATAAAGTATTTAAGTCCTGAGCGCTGTGTGGGTTGTCATAGATTAAAATTTGAAAATCTTTTATGGTGTAACAAGGTCCTTAATTATAACTTGGGCTTTGGGTCATTTGCAGGTTGCACAAACAGCAAGAGTTATGCCTTAGTGATCACCCTTGGATAAAATAGCCTTTAAATCCAATGCCCATGAGAGGAAACACTCAGTTCTTAAGTTCAGAATGACTTTTCCCAAAGTAAAGGAGTCTGAGAGATGTCTGATATAAAATCCTCTTCTGTCTCAATTATACCTGGCATTATTTCTCTTTTGTATGGAATCCAAAGAATCTAATGAGCTGGGTAAAGTCTTAAGGTGAACCTCTTTTAGATTTTCTTTACATTATCACTCAGTATCATTACAGTGCTCTCACTCTCTGCAATTCTAGCATGTGGTTGTGTCACCTGCTGTGGATATTAATTGTAGGTTAAGTTTGTAAACTGATAGGCATCGGATCATAAACTCCTCTTGGAACAAAGGAGTCTTGAGTCTGTAATAATAAGAGCTTGATTAATAAAACTTTTAACTACTATAAATAAATCACATTCAAGAAGTTTTTGGTTTTTCAAAAATGATTTACATAATCTGTGGCAAAAAATTAGGCTTTATGATAGTTTGAGGAAGAATGGCCCTCACAGGCTCATATGTTTGAATGCTTGGTGCCCTATTAGTAGGATCGTTTAGGAAGGATTATGAAGTTTGAACTTATTGGAGCAGGTGTATTTCAGGGGTGGGCTTTGAAGTTTCAAAAGTCTATGCCAGGCCCACTCTCACTCTCTCTCTCTCTGCCTGCTGCCTGCAGAAAAGGTTATAAATATCTCTACTACTGCTCCAGTACAATACCTGCCTGCTTCCCACCATGATGATCCTGGATTAACCCTCTGAAACTGTCAGCAATCCCTTTTATAAAAGTTGCCTTGGGTATAGTGTCTCCTTTTAGACATAGAACAGTGACTAAGAAAGGCTCTGTGCTTGGGACTGACTTCTAGATCCAGTTGCCATCTAGCGCAGAGTTGCAAGCTTATTCTTCAGATTCTTTCCTTATAAAATTGTCACATATAGGTGGTCAATATATCACACATGCACACATTTATATACATATATATCTGAAGTCACATATAAACAGATGTGTTTCATATATGTAAACAAGCACACACATTAATGAAATACCCTATACCCCTCCTTAACTTAATTGACTCTGTTTACCATTCATCAAACAACTCAAAAATATTTTACAATAAAACTTTCATCTAGCTTAAACTCCTCAGTTTTCCTGCTCATTGAGTAAGCAGACACCCTAGCACAATATAAGCACTCCCATGTGAAAGAAAAAGACAGTGAAGTTCATGGAGTTAATAGCATTTGTAATGACAATAATTTCTAGTTTGATAAACAGATTTTGGCGTATAGGAAGTTTTATACCGGTCTTTAAGTATGAGGAAGTTTGGATGAGATAATGTTAGGTGTCCTTGAGGGTTTAGTCCACTTGACTCATCGAGGTGGATGTTGGTAGTACTACAGTTATCAGGGCCTCAATTCTCTGAAGGAGCACATATTAGCATCATCCTTTCCTACAAAACACTAAGCTTTGTTCATACCAAATCAGACTTCCTTACCCTGCCAAAATTGATCACCGGACTTATGCTACTATGCATCTCTTTTTCTCAATCTTATCACCTGACCTAGTAAGACTGTTGGATTGGAGGGTGGGTGTGCATTGGCCTCTTTAGCTCAAATGATGACACATGCATCATAAATGTAATTACAACATTTGAGAAAAGAAAAATGCATTAATACATAAATTTTATTGCTACCACAGAAATTGTACCTAATATTTTCATGTCTTTCACTATAAACTGATCCTCTTAAGCAGGTAATCCCTACCTCTTGATAAGAGTTCAGGTCAAATCTTAGCTTCACTATCATTCCCTGAACAATCCCACACACCTACTCTATAATTGACAGTATGTTGATAGGAGGAATATTAGCAGTCATGAAGAGGAAGGAAGAGAAACTAAAATTGTGAATACAATGGGAAGAAGAAGGAATGTATTATCCTGGACATTATGCTGTGCAAGAAGGGAATGGATGATGAGTAAGAATATATGATAATGCACTGTGTGAGCCACAGAACTGCCTTGGTGAGACAATGCTCAGGGGCCATATAAGAAAGTAGTATTGAGAGTTGGCTTAAGGCTATGACCTGTGGATAGTTGAAGGTAAGAACAGTGAGTTATCTGGGGGAGGGGGGACCAGCAGTGTAGATTACTGCTAAGAAAGCAGAAAGCACTCACCACAAAAGTCCTCAGATCTAGTACAATTTCAAGGCATTTGTGCATTCTCAAAAATACCTAAAATTCATGGCCATTTGATAACCTGCTGGAATGGTTATCTCACATGGATCTTAGAGGCTATGTTGAGATTGGATGAGGATTTGGTTTGTTTCTATTTTCTCTTATCACTCTCATTGAGATGTGATAACATCACTGAAGGCATTAATACTTCAGGCTGGGTTCCTCCAATATTATCTGATAGTCATGCAGGGTGCCCATCATTGTTTTGTTTTAATTTGGTAAAGCCTTCTATTGCATGAACATAATGACTTGCTGGGAAAGTAACATGCCTAGATAAGGCTAGGATGCCCTTTGCCAACATCATCCGCACGCCATATGTTGTCCTAAAGCATGTTGAATTATTTGCAATGAATCAAGAATGACAAGGAAAAGAAAAACGGAGGCTTGAATGACAGCTATGCACACCTGACAACTTGAGTTCAATGCCTAGTGCTCCACAAAGTCCATAAAGTTGTTATCAAACATTTACACATGCTCACTGCTATGTGCAGCCCCTATTACACACACAGTAGTAAATAAAATTAAATATTTAATCAACAAAAGAAATATATATCAACATATTCCTATACATGTACATCATAACACACACCAAGTTATTAGTTTTCCAACAACTTTTATCTTGAACTACTTAGCTGAATATCACTCAAATTTCAACTGCTTGCAAAATTCTCAGCACACCGACAATATGAGAACACTGTATGCAGATTACACCAAAAGTAGAATTTCATGGGATTATTGTATTCAGAACAGGTATTTAAAACAGCATAATAACTGGAACCTCCCAATATATGCATAGATGGATGATGTACAGGGAGCTACTACTGTATTCAGTCATCCCTAGAGTCATGATCATCCACTCTTGAAGTGACTAAATTTTCGAGGGGAAAATAGCATTGTAATCACAGAAGCTACTCCTGTTGTGAAATAGCTTAAGCCTTCTTTGATTCAAGAAGGCTTATAGCAACTAGCTTCTGGTGTGAGTAAGGACCTCAGTAAACCTTCCAGGAACTCAACACATCCACTTGTATTCCGCTTGAGACCAGTAGGTGGTCAATACTAACTTTGATTATCTCTTAAGGTGAGTTCTGAAATGACTCCTGGATAGTACTGTCTCTTCAATGTCTTCTGGCCTTGGAGCCTGCTTAACCTGTACCCTGTGCTACTTCCCCCATTTCTTGCCTCTATTTCTTTTCTTAACCCACACAGATGGCCCAGGACATTGTTCACAGCTCAGCTTCTTAAATCTACATCACATGACTTGACAGAAAATGCCTCATATTAGATTTCACTAAGGGCTAAGCACCCATGGAAGTCCCTGAATGGTCTCTGCATGATTAAGTTGTCTCCATCACTCTGTTATCTGCAGTGTATCTCACGTCTGCCTGTTAAACACCCTCAGAGACCCTCCTTCATGTCCCCTTGTCCAGCTTCAACGTGCTAAGGCACAGGTCTCTGGAACAAATGCTTGTCAAGATTGGAGGGCTTCTAATTAATTCCTTGTAATACTGTTTCTTGTATCAATTAAGTTCTGGAGAATCAGCAACTCCCTGTCAAGGCCAGCTATTTGCAACTGCAGAGCAGATGGATTTCTATGCGGACATAGCTCAGGGACCTGCATGGATGCATACACCTCTGCCAGTTCCCTCCTTGGCAGTCTTTTGGCCATGCTTTTCACTCTAGAGCCTCAGATGATCTTTGAATAAAGATCCACAGATAGGAGCTCATTATCAGTTGCGCTATGTAAGAATACATGACACTCCAGAACACTGGAAGTGTCAGGACCAGGGAATGTACTTAGAAGACGCAGGCATCAAGAGCATGAGCAAATAGAGGGACCAGAGAGAAGGAAGAGGGAGTGTCACATTTGGGCTTGACGATGGCCCAGTCTGAAAAGAATGAAGAGCTCAGTTAGAAACTCAGACCCACATTAAAATGCTGTACTGGGAAGGTGGAGCCAGGGGGCTCTCAGTGACTTTTTGGCCTGTAGCCTATTTGGTGAATCCCAGGCCAGTATGGGACTGTGTGTCAAAGAGGATGACACTCAAGGTTGACCTTTGTCCTATACATATACAGACAGAGACACTCATACTTACTTGAATATATTCACATAAACAGAAACAAACACACAGAGAGAAAGACAGAGCGAGAGAGAGTCAGAGAGACACAGAGAGATAAAAATATGTGGTGTTACAAAAAATGTTCAAAAAATACATCCCTCAGCAAAATGTCCAGAGCATGTAACCAGGAGCAAGACAACATAACATCAAACAGTGGGGCAAGTTGAAGACCCACTGAGTTAGCCATCATTCTGCCCAGGCTCCACACTCTTCACTGTGCTGATAACTTCCCCTCTCCCTTTTATTTTCCAGTGTCCACTTCCACATTCAGAACAGCATTCTGAGATTTGAGAACTCAGTGGCACAGAGAGATCAACCCAGATCTCTGTACTAAAGTATAGACCAGACTGACCAGTAGTTGCTCACCCTACACTTCAGAGTTTGGAGTAGTATTTGAAGGTTGGTTGCTAGGATGTATAGGTGTTTGTCCTCCCACAGGTACTTTCTGACCAAACCTCTTCTCACATGGTGTTTGAGGAAACTCCTGTTGTAAATGCTTTGAACTCACTATGAAACCCAAACTGGCCTCCAACTTGGGCTTCAGGTTCCTTATAAGGAAATTCCATTAGAACCCAGCCTTACTCCTTTGCCTATGGCCACTTTATTACTGAATACTTAGAAATGTGAAATAACATGACTGTCAATTTGACAGGATCTAGAATCACCCATGAGGCAGTCCCTGAGCACATCTGTTAAGTGGTCATTTAGATTAGTTTAGCCTCAGGACATGCTGGTGAGTGGTTTTTCTTAGAGGATTAAATTGAAGTGGAAAAGACCTACCAAATGCAGGCAGCACATTCCGGCATCCATCCAGATAGAAGCAGGTCCTGATAGAAAGGTATTTGCTTTTTCTCTTTGCCTCCACTTCTTGCTGGTGATGGCTGCTGTCATCCTTGATGGCATTAGAACCCAACTTCCTCAGATTTCCAACATTTATGAATACCAGTGACCCTTCAGGAATCTTCTAAGTCTTTGGCACCAGATTGGCATCCTAAAAGACTAAGCAGCTATCAGATTCCCATCTCTCCAGTGTGAAACATCCATTGTTGGAATACACAGACCATATTCTGTAAACCAATCTCATGAATCTACTTTTAATGCATAATCATTCAATTGGTTCTGTTACTCCAGGAAAACCCTAATACAGACTTCAAAGCTAAAGAGTTTATTTATTTATTTATTTATTCATTCATTCATTCATTCACTCATTCATTCATTCAGACAAAGGGTTTTACTATGTAACCCTGGCAGCATAGAAGTTAAAATCCTCCTTTTTTTTTTAGCATTCCTATGTGTTTGGGATTGTAACAAGATCAGCTAATAAAGACATCTAATATTTACTGCTTTACAACAGCTTCTGGGATGTATTAACCATCTCCCATAAACTTTTGTTCTCCTTTTCTCTTTCCTGGATCTCCGGTTTGGTAGATTCTGCCTTCTTCTTGAAGCGGTAGCTCCTAGTCCATCTCCTATCATCCTTTCCCCTCAGCCTCTTGCGTGGACCTTTGCCAATGATAATCTCCTCTATAGAACCCAGTCAGCTAGCCCACTCTCAATAGCATCAATCAAGTTACACAATGATAGAATCTCTGCTTTTAACTTTGAGACATCGTAAGCAAAAGAATCTTTCTCATAATAAGATTGCAAAAGCATAGTGAGAGATAAGCTAGTGAAATGTTGTTGTAATCATTTGCCCAGAAGTACTCCCACCACACCAAGAAAAGAAGGCAAGTGAGGGGGAGTCGGATGATGGGAAAGTGATACGGGAAGATAATATGTTTTGACATTTATGTTTACTTTGATCTGGGGATGGTGGAGGACTGTAAAAGCCAACTGTTCAATGTTGCGATATTGTACAGCAAATGTTTTATTTACAATATTTATTGTAACTTTAAAGACCTTAAAAGACTAAGCATGGCCTCTTATGAGGATGACAATACTATTATTAGAAGTCTTTCTTGGTCTGACATGTAATGAAGCAGTTCTTCAAAATTATTAGGCTGAAGTCTAGTGGTGATTACCTGGACGAATGAAGACAGCACTCAGTCCCTGACAGGACAGGTGTCCTAAAGATGTAGCTGAAATCCACTTGTGCTGATATTTCTCCACAGCTATGTTTGCCTACTCTTGACTGTTAATTGTAATCACCCTTATGGTGGTGTCTTTTCTAGCAATGTATCACAGCATTAACTCAAATCCTTGCCAACATAATTAAGTTTCAGTCTGTCTGTCATGTCACTGATAAAAGCTGAGTGCATTTTCATTGAATTTGGAGGTTATATGTCATATGCCAAAATTAATCTAGGGAACTAGTGAAGGAATCATTGCCAAGAAATCCCCCCAACAACAAATTTTTAAAAAGTGGTTATTCTATATGGCAGGTCTAACAGAGGTAAGATGAAGGTTTAGAAGCCTCTTTGCCAAGAGAGCTGGGCCATAATTTTAAATGTTATGAGAAAATAAGCCATTGCTCCAGAGCTGTCCAGGGGTAGCTGCTCTGTTCCAATGGTGGTTGCTTCTTACATTAGAGACTCTAGGCATTAGTC
This sequence comes from Ellobius talpinus, assembly GCA_001685095.1. Lineage (NCBI taxonomy): Eukaryota > Metazoa > Chordata > Mammalia > Rodentia > Cricetidae > Ellobius > Ellobius talpinus. The sequence continues at coordinate 10,952 of LOJH01018883.1, read as the reverse complement.
AGGTTTCTATAGAGGAACAAAACCAATGAAATGGATACTTATTATAAGTGGGATATATAAGATTAGCTTACATGATAAAGCCTGGGTATTCCAGCAATGGTTGTCTGCACACTGAAGAGACTGAAAACTCTGTAGCTGCTTAGTCTGCAACGCTGAATGCCTCAGCAGTCCTGACCTGCTAATGTCTTGCAGAGAGTCATTTGTGGTCAGTACACACTGGAAGGCTAAAAAAGCTTGGTCACAATATCAGCAAAGGATGTCAGCAGCAGTAACAATAACAGAGTAGATGCACTCACTGGTGTGGAAAGAAGGCAGGGCAGTAAAAGACTAACTTAGCACTCAGTCTTCTTTGTATGTGGGCTACCACCAGAGGGCTCTGCTCAGATAACCCTTCCAGGAAACACCTTCTCATACCCACATGGAAGCATCTTAGCTGATTCCAGATCCAAACAAGGCCACCACCAAGATAAAGCCCCACAATGTATGGTTATACCAACTCCTAGTCAATGATAATTAATGCCAGACCACTTTCAAGACTTTCAAGTCTTCAGCCCTTTAAGAAGATGCCATTTGTGCCACTGTTCGTTTACACAGCCTCACAGTCATGGTTACCCTGCTCGCGCCTGGATTTTTCAATATGGCAATTTTGTAAGCCATTCAATTTTCATCAAGGGCATTCCAAAGCAGCTGAAGAGTAATTTTCTTTTCTCTGATATATGATGAGAAACAGTCACAGAATATTTTAGGAATAAAGTAGATGAATTGATCTTTCTTGGTCACTTAACCAGCAAGTGAAATGGAAAACAGAGGTTATAAAGTTAGACAAACTAGGCTGAGGCTCAGCTTCCTACAAATCAGCTTTAGTTAACCTGTCTCATGTTTGGCTGCATCACCCATAAATTGAGTTAAAAGTAACCGCTGTGTCAGACAAGTTTCTTTAGCTGCAGGAAATAGAAGCTTTCCAAAGCCATTGTAAACTGGAGGTCTCTGAGCAAGCTTCATCTGTATTAGAGATCCTGAAGACAGCTTGACCTTGGTTTGCTAGAACATCATGATTGTGGAGAGATGGGACATTGTAGGTTGAAAGCCAAAATTATCTTGTGCTATCTTAAGCCCTTTAATAGCCAATTACTTTAACTTTTGTATCTGCCCTAACATCTTCTGACTAACAGACCAACTTCTTAAAATATAGTGTTAAGCTTAGCTGACCTAGAACCTCCGCCAGAACTAAAGCTAAGAACACTACAAAATACCATCCGAGACCTGTAAGTGCCCCATCTATGCTGAAGCCCTCCTGCCCGATGCTCCCTACCAAGGATACAAGGCTTGATCCTATGCCTTTCCTTTATTCTGTGACTATAAATGTCCTGCACGTGCTTCCATGGTGTAACGTGCTATTCAGGGAGCCCTGAATCCGTGTTTTAGGCTATGAGGGTTAATCTTAGAGTCAATGTGAGGGGATTCAGAATCACCGAGAAGACAAATCTCTAGGGTTGTCTATGAGAGACTGTCTAGACTTGGTTAGTTGAGATGAAAATACCCCAAGTGTAGATGGCCTCATTCCACAGTTATGGGACCTGGACTGAGTTTAAAAGGAGAAAGTGAGGTGAGCATCATTAGTGTTTATGTCTTTCTGCTTCCTGACTGTGGATGGGATGTGATCAGCTGCCTCAAGCTCCTGCCACAGGAGCTTCCCCATCAGGATCCTCAAACCATGAGCCATAAGAAACCCTCTTCCTTCTTTAAGTTGCTTTCTTCAGTCATTTCATCACAGTAATGAGGGAACAAATACATAGGCAATTGCTATTCACTTGACTCAGAATAAATTATGATCTTTGTTGTGAGAGGCCACTTGTTCGTTCCCAGCCACTCAGCCCCGGAATAAACACACAGAAACTATATTATTTAAAACACTGCTTGGCCTATTAGCTCTAATTTCTTATCGCCTAGCTCTTACATTTTAATTTAACCCATCTCTATTAATCTGTGTATCACCACATGGCTGTGGCTTACCAGATAAAGATTCATCTGTCTCCCTGAAGGGGCTACATGGCTTCTCTATGACTCTGTCTTCCTTATCCCAGCAGTGAGCTTAGTTTTTCCCACCTAGTTCTGTTTCCCCATAGCTCTGCTCTAGGCCCAAAGCAGTTCCTTTATTTATCAGTGGTAATCATGGCATACAGAGGGAAATCCCACATCAGTTCTTAATTTATTTATTGTTGATTAGTTAGTTTTTATAGCTACTATCAAAGGAAGAAGTGAGTTTTGACCTCAAGGACAGGAAAGGTGAGTCAATCCTCAGAAGAGACTAGAAGGTGAGTGGAGACTGGCTCTCTGGGATCTCTATGCTAATTTCCTAACTGCTGTTGCTGATCAGCATTCTTTGCAGAAAATGCACATGGCAGAAAGTACACTCCGGCTTGCTATCCACTCAAAATCCCAGTAAAAGTGTTCACTCACAATGACAGAACAGTCTCTATTAGATTCACAGACAAAAATCCGATTGCTCAGCCTGGTTTGATTCTAAATCAGATAGTTATTTATGTTCTAAGACTGGGCAGGGCAGATGGAGCTTATGGAGGTGGGCGAGCAGGGGAGCTCACACTTAACTGTAGAAGAACCAGGACTAAGTGTATGAGGAAAACTTGACCTCTCAGAACTTCCTGGGTGGAAAGAGGAATAAAGTTAGAGAGAATGCTTTGTTTTCATGGTGAATCTTTCCCCACAGCAACTGCATTTAATGAAGAGACCTTGGGAAACCTCCATGGAGCTATGAGTGCTGCTTGCTAGGGGAAGCAATCATTTGATCACATGTGACTGGTGAGTGCTACCCATGGCAAAAGACTGACAACACCAACTATGCTAGTAATGCAAACAACCCAATCAAATGGCCAGAATTTGGGGAGAATATTGCATGACCAGGGGTTGTTCTTTTTGCATATTTAGCTGTCCCATACCTGTATCATTTATAATAAATTAGAAAGCTAAAAGTAAACCTGTTGCCTAAGTTCTGTAAGCTATCCTAACAAATTACTGAGTGTAAACAAGATCATCAGATCTTTGATTTCTACGGGATCCATCAGAAGCATAGGTAAGAGTCTAGAGTCTCAATTCATGTCTAAAGTTGAGATAGTCTTTTTGGGAATGTGCACTTAATGCTGGGAATGCTATCTCCAGGTTGCAATTAGATTAATGTCAGAATAGCTAGTTGGTAGTCACAGAAAATTAGAGGACTGTTTATTGTGAGAATTTGTGCTTTCTCATCTTATGTCAGAAGTGAAGTACTACATGTCATGATGAAACAGTAGGATGGAGAAGAAAGGGATTTTTCTCTTTTTCAATTACACACACTTGGTCATCTGACGTTTTTTGTAACTGTGACACAAGAGAAAATTTAATTTTTAAGGAAAGACAAGAAAAAAATTAAAAAGAAATTTATCTGCTGTAATTGGTATGTCTGAAATTCTTATGTGCATCTACTCTCCAAAGCTGGGCTATGGTTATAAACCATATCTCTATATCTCTATAAACCAAATCTTAATGCCTAACATATAATTAAAGAATTCATGTCTGCTGTTACAGAATAAGAAATAACATAGGAAGAATAGCACATTGCACCTAGGCAAGTCTAATAGCATGGGGCTCAGGAATACACAATTCTAAATAGTGACTTTATCTAAGATTCCTAGCCTTGTCTTTAGGACTGCTCTGTGTCTGTGACAGCTTGACTTGCATATATCCTCTTTCCCTTTGATGGTTGTTCAACACTGATAGTTGTTAGGATAAAGAGAGTGAGTGACTACAGCATCCCCTGCAATGGCTCTTCCCCAATAGGCTTGACAATTGCTTTCTTTCACTTCTTTCTTTGTTTTTCCTTCCTTCCTTCCTTCTTTCCTTCCTTCCCCCCCACACTTTTTTCGTTGTTGTGACTTTAGAATGAGTCAATACCTAGGTGGGTGAAACATACCAAAGGACCAAGGTTGAGTGGTTTACTGTGGTTTGAGTTTTATTTTTCAATGCCTCTTATGTTAAAGCTGAATCCCTAGCACATTTGTGTTTAGAGGTGGGGCCTCATGGAGAAAACTAACTTAGGAACCCAAAGCTTTCATATTTGGGAATAGTAATGCCACAAAAGGCTCAAGGAACTGCAATAACCCCTTCTATTCCATGGAGTTGTATAGAAAGGGACTGTGGAAAAGGGTGAGAACTTTCATGAGATACCAAATATCTTGATACCATTATCATAGACAGCCATGCCTCCAGAATCATATGATATATTTCATATGTTTTATATATATATACATATATATATAATGAATGGCCAGTCCAATATATTTTATCATGGAAGCCCAAACACGCAAAGGCAATGGTCAATCTTACTATGAACATAATTTTGCAGAATACTTGCAGTGCTCATATGTACTTATGGAAATATTTTCTACATTAAGTGTTGCTAGGCAGAAAAGCAGTTTGACTCATACCTCAAACACAGGATTTCATTTTGTATATGAACAACCCACCCACAAAAGAGGATATTTTGGGATAAAGATTCCCTGGAGATTTCCCTTTCTCAAATTTGCCTGTGTTTCCCAATGATCCATGCACACAATGGCTTTATAAAGTACCTTGTTATTCTACACTGGAATCTTATAATAGATGCCATTTCTTTGGCATTTTGTCTTTATACATCAGTAAACTGCCAAACACCCAAGGTTCTCCCAGACCTTTCAGAGAAATCATAAATGTCATCTCTATTGTGTTTCTTCATCAATCAATCCTGTCCATATCTGTGGTCCAGTGAAGCAGAACTGCTCTGGGAGAGCTAGAGTGCACAGGATGCTGCTACCCTGTTCATGTGACAAGTTCCTGAAACATTCACAGGGATAATCATTGCCAAAGGCACAACTTGGGCTCCCATCTGTGGACTGGAAGGGCCATGAACAAATTTAAGAATAAGCTCCTGTGTGTCCATCTCCTGAGAAGCGTAATTATCTAAGAGCATGCTGGAATCCCTGGGAATATCACATTAGGGGAGGAGGCATCACAGTTGGGGACAAAACTCACAAATTTAAGCATCACCATAAACTTGGACAAGTTTCCAGTGCTTCATGTATAAAATGAAGAGAGTTTGTTTCCCCTTTTCAGTGCTCAGTGCCGTTGAGGGAAAAGTAAGTCATAAAAGATTCTGGAAATGTATCATTCAAAACTGACAACAGGTCTTCAAAAATAATGTCATACTTCTTATAATTTTATGCAAAGACCTAAAGTTCTGTTGGTTCTTGGACACCAGGAATCGTAAAAAAATAATCTCTACTTATAAAATGAAGCAAATTGTATTGTTTAAGCAATAAGACTTGACAAAGTGAACCCTCAGGGGCAGTCTGCAGTGGATTATCCAATGTTTTCTTTCCCGTTGATATGATAAAATACCCCGACAGAAAGCAACGTGGGCTAAAAGGATTTATTTTAGACCACAATTCTGGGTTACTGTCCAGCACCTCAGGAAACTCACAGTAGCAGGACCTTGAGACAGGTACTCACATCGCATCCCTGGTCAAGAGCAGAGAAAATGAATCCATGCATGCTTTATACTCAGCTAGCTTAGTACTCTTAGAAAGTCCAGGAACAAAAGCCAAGGAATAATACTGCTCACAGCTAGGCTGGGTTGTCCCATATCAATTAATGTGTAATCAAGACAATTGCCCACAGGTATGTCTACAGGTAAACCTACTCTAGACAGTCCTTCATCAGACTTTCTTCTAGGTCAGGTCAATTCGACTATTAGAACTAGCTGTTACAAATACTTTTGAAATAGTGAGATATAAAATGAACTTGAGCCTCTGTTTCTCATGATTCACCTATTAAGAGACAGACATCTAGGCCCTCAAAGGAATTCTGTTCTAATCATGCTGTAATCCACTTCTTTTTTCTTCTGCAAAGCCATAGTTTTATGTCTAATTAGACACAGATTGAAATCACAGACCCATCAAGAGGGGGCAATTGTAATTACAAAAAAGGAACTGTTTGTCCCTAACCTTACCAACTTAGGCAAGTTCCATAAAACATGTCTCATTAACTGAAGTCACCCACAGTCACCATGAATATGGATATTGCAATCCTTCCCTGACAGTGAGTGCCACAGGAACAGAAATAATGTATTAATATTTTACAGACTTAACGTAGAAAGTTATCAATTAAAAACACTGAATGTTGCAGACATATTTTCACTGTACAGGAAAAGTATCATGTCACCCTGTCTTTGAAATGAGTTAAGAAAGGACTTCCAGTATCAGATCAGTATTTTGTTGTTGTTGATGTTATAGCCACGACTTAAAAACAGCACAAATCCACTATCCGATAAACACTAATAGCACATCCAAATGAAATTGAAATTGATTTCTGCCCTAGTGTGTACTAGCTCAACACATTTCATTTATGTAAGATCTTCCTTCTTTGACTAAAGGCTGAGTGGGATACCAAGTAACTATTTTAATAAAATCTAATCCTGCAGGAAAAAAAATCATTCTAAATTCATGTCTCAGTTAGTGGGAGAATAAGTCTGACAGAGCCATTATATTCTATATACATAGTTGTTTTCACTGAAGTTACTTCAAGATGTTTCCCTACCATAGCACTGAAAGGTTTTTTTTAAAAAAATTAAAAATAGGGAATTGCTGTCATAAAACATACACACCACAAAGGACTCATATTCTGCATTTTTCTTAAACCACTTACCATAAAACCTTCATTTTTTATGGCCAACTTGGTGCTGATTTCATGATTCACAGCCTGAAACAACTTATTTCACAGCATCAGTCAGTCATAAATCTTGAGGACCTAAGTTCCAAATCCCAGAGCAGCTGCCCTGAGACACAAATGAGATTTCTCCAGGAAACCTGTGACTTGTGTTTGCTGCTTTGATTAAAAAGAACAAAGATGAGACTATGGAAGCTGTCTTCCCCCTTCTGCTGTAACTTAGGAAAATGTTTTAATGTTTCTCCAACCATGACCACAAATAGCTGAGAGTAGACATGATGGAGAGCCATCTGTGGACAGTGACAAACATTCCTATGGAAAGAGGGAAGCCTGACCCCCCCTTGGAATTTGTCAAAATCCTTGTCATTTTTATTCAAACCCTTTTTTTTAAGCTTTGAGTCAGGGTCTCATGTGAGTCAGGTTGGCTTCAGAAAATGATAGTGATACAACTTAGACTCTTCTACGAGAAAAGCCACTTGCCAAACTTGTACTAGATTAGCTTTTCTTAATAAAATATTTATTTGTATTTTATGTGCATTGATGTTTGGTTTTGCCTGCATCTATGTCTGTGTGAGGGTGTTGGATCGCTTGGAACAGGAGTTACAGATAGCTGTGAGTTTCTATGTAGTTCCTGGGAATTGAACCTTGGTCCTCTGGAAGAGCAGCCAGTGCTCTTAATTGCTGAGTCATCTCTCTAGCCCCATGGTGGACTAGCTTAAGTTAGTTAATGTAGGAAGACTCATCTTGACTATGGTTGGGGTCGTTCCCTGTGCAGGAGATCACGAAATGGAGAAAATAGTGAAAGGGTACTGAGCAGCAATATGCATGCATTCATCGATCCTTTTCTGCTTATGAACTGAGGATTTGACCAGAGGCTTCCAGATCCGGTTGCCCTGATGATGGACTGCAGCTTTAATTGTGGAGCTAAAATAAACCCTCCCTTACTTAATCTTTCCTTCACTACTGCCTTTGTCGAAGTGTTTTATTTTAGCAACAGGAAAGAAAATGAAGATAATACCCTTGAACTCCTGCTCTTCATGCCCTTTTATCCCAAGTGCCAGGATCCCAGGTGTGTATCACCATGCACAGCTTTATGCAGTAATAGGTATTGAACCTAAGACTTTGTGCAAGCCAGTCAGACTTACTATCAAATGCACTACATCTCTAGCCCAAACTTTTGACCTCATTATGCATCTCCTTTGAGAAAAAATGCTGGTACACTAAAACATATCTTTCATATGATCGTGAAAGAGATGATGAGGTGTGGGGGAATTCAAATGCACATGGAATGGTTGAATTATCTCATGGTATTGCATAGGTTGCACATAAGGGGCAAAGGAGGGTTTTAGTGTGAATAATTCTTCAGTTTTTAATTATGTAAAAGAAGAATTATGCTCAATTTATGGCTGGTAGAAATGTATAGGGAGGAAAAAAGAGCTTTACAATGAAGGGTCTAAACTTTGTAAGCATTTAAAGAGGGAATGATGGTTTGGCTAGCAGAGATTCATCACTTGAAGCATTGACTCAATCAAGGGAGTTCAGATCTGAGTATGTAATTGGTAGAAGAAACTGAGGCCACAAGCGTGCAAATATCACCCACAACACAGACTTCACAGAAGGAGCTCGGTCCTAGACCAGAGGAAATATTTTTAGTCACTACAGAAGAGAAGGGGACAGACAGGATGAATTCAATGAAGACAAGTTGACTGATATATATATATAATTGATAGGTGATGAGGACTTATTTGTGGAAGCAGAAAGTTCAGGGTAGCTCATTTTCTGTATTTCTCATGCCATGTGAAAAGATGCTAAGCTCTGGGAGTGCAAAGGAGGCTCTAGGGCATGAGAGTATGTTTGACTTGTTTGTTGCTTTATCTTGAATCCTCACAGCCCCAGAGCTGTTTAAAGCATGGAGTGATTATGGTAGGTATGCTAGGAACTATGAATGGGCATTGGATAATGTATTTCTTACTTATGTTGTGTAAGCTTTCTTATCTAGTAATGTTAATACCTGCTATGATACCAAACAGTATGACAACCCTGAGGCTTGAAATTCACACCATGAGCTAAGATGGGGGAAAAACATCTCCCTGAGATTACTGGTCTTTTCTGAAACCACAAAAATCAAGATTGGTTCAAAGTCAGTAGAATGAAATTCTCCAGGCCAGACATTGGGTCTGGTTCTTCTGTGGAAAACTGAGTTATTATTTTTTCCCAAGTAGTATTCACTCTATTCTTCTAGCTGAATATGGAAGGAAAATTGCAGGAGGTCATTGTTTTAGATTAAGCCTTTACTCTGAGACCTGACAGACCAGACTAATGGTCAAATCAAGTCACATATAGTAATATTCTGTATCACCAAATTGACCTTCAGACATAATATAATCAGGCAAGAGAAATAATAGCTAAATTATCCAAACTGGCCTGTTTCAATGGCAGGATAATGAAGTTCCTTCTATGTTAATTCTTACCCCCCAAAGAAAGCTGAAATAGCCTGGTGTTAACCAATCAGTTATTTCTCTATTGTATTGTTGTCTTCCTTTCCCTGTCAAATTAGCAATCTGCCTGGCGCTTTGTCCCTGCTTTCTTTTGTCTTTAGAACCAATCTTTTCTGTTTGGTTCATTGGAATACTTATTCTATTACATGGAATTAAGAGTTGATCCATTACAGAATCACAAACAGGGCCAACTGAGATACTGAAGTGCAATTTGTTGTAATTATTTTCTTTGGTGAGCAGACTGAAGCATTGTCAGTTCTTTTTGTTAGTTTGTTTTTGCTTTTGCTTTTGTTCTTTGAGAAGGGTCTCACATAACACAAGCTGACCTCAAACTCCCTGTGTAGCCACAGATGGCCTCAAACTCCTGATTCACTTCCCTCTTCCTTCTAAGCACAGGAATTACAGATGAGAAGCATCATATCTAACAGGTTCACTCCACATGTTCTACAACATGGTTGTTAAGGGAAAACATGTAACAGGTAGAAAATGATCTTGTCAACAGTTCATCTCACTGCTCTTTTCCCTGACTCTCTGAGATTTGCCCTTGTTCCTGGGGTTAACCATAAGTACTACAGACAAACGCTCTCCTTCATTTCAGTATCTCGTCAGTCTCTATGAAGCCACAGAAGAATAGAATATCACTTTTTTTCGAATTTCAATGCCTGTTAACTTACTAATCAAGAGCAAAAACAAGACACATATAGGTCTCACTCTGCTTTCCAACTTTGAGATGGTGTGAAAGTGATACACATTCAGTAGAAACTGTACTTAAATTTGGAATTCTGATTTTTTCCTAGGCCAGTAGTAAATGACAAATATGCTGTTTTCCCTAATCAGTACAGTATTTGATAAATTACACAATATATCCAATGCTTAAACATAAAAAAAGGTTTGCCCAAGTACAAATTAATGTAAGTGTTCTGAAAAGATTTATGACAGGCTATGTTAAGCTATGTCATTCTATTTGTTAGGTTTGTAGAATGTATTTTGAAACATCTATTATGTTTAACTTACAATTGCTTGACTATGATGCAAGCCCATCATTCACATTAAGGTACACATGTATTGGATAATGTACAGAAGGCATGAGAATGTAAGCTAGTCAATTTTGACAATGTAGCTATTGTCAGGAATTGAAGCATGAAGCTACTCTGCCAAATACTGTGATTTTTGTCTACAAAGAGATGGTGCAATCACTCCAGGTTTTCTTGTATATTCATAATCAAGGTAGATATCTAGAGTTTGAGCTCCAGCTAAATGATTAACACATTGTTCTAGCCAAGTCAGAGACTAGACTGAGCTTGGGCCTAGATTTAGAAGACGTGTGTTCTATCAAATTCTGAGTCTGCTGACAACTGTGCTGGCCACATCAGTCATTGACTGCATTCCCTTGGAACGTATTCAGTTTTTAGTGGAGGATGATCTACTATTCTCACTGGCTTATGTGTTTGAACAACTGGTACTCAGCTTGTGTTGAGTTGTTGGAAAGTTGTAGAAGTTGGCATTTGTTCTCTATCAAAAAATACTGGTGACTTGATGTAGGAGGGTCTTCTATCTATCTGTTGCTTTCATTGGTTATTTAATAAAGAAAACTGCTTGGCCTGATTGGTCAGAACATAGGTAGGCAGAGAAGACAGAACAGAATGCTGGGAGGAAGAAAGCAGAGTCAGGCAGATGCCATGTTTCTCCTACCCAAGA
>LOJH01018882.1:21586-34893 GCA_001685095.1 Ellobius talpinus | reverse complement strand
AGAGAGAGAGAGAGAGAGAAGAGTGGCTTACCTCCCTTACACAATCAGTCTCTTTGCTGCAAAGAAAGCAGACTGTAGGGTACCACTGAGCTCATGGTTATCATCCCCATTCTGACTTTGTGTCACCAAGAGCAACCAACATCAGTCACGATGGACCCACATCCATATATCCTCTGCTTCCATCAACAAAACTTTGATGTGCACTCCTGAGGAACAGCGTTCTTAACTCAGGAGTTTCCTGCGAATGCCTGCAATGTAAGAATTTAATGTCAAGAACTATATCCAATGCCACAGTATCCCAGGAGGTGGAAGAAAAACAGAGAGGGATGGTGGGAATAAGAACATTTATTTGATCGAATGGGTGTGTCTGCCTCTGCAAGCATCACTTTAAATATAGACAGGCAATTTCAGCAATGCCCCCAAGCTGATTTAAGGGGCACCAGGAAAGCTATTTCCACTCATCACAGCACCAAATACAAATTCAAGAGCACAGTGAGCTCCCCTTGAGAATCTAAGAGACTATTATAGTTTCAAATTCTGAATCTTTGGAATATTTTAGATTATGATGTAACTTCCCATGAAGACATGGGGAAGAACTCACAAACATTAACATATCTGCTGCAAAATATAAGAAGAGTCCCATTATACATGAGGAAAAAAAGACCATGCATATATAGCCTTATGCCAATTCATGTCAAGTAGGTTAGCTCAACCTTTATTACCAAATTATTTTCCCACATTAGAATATTTAGATGAGTTCATCATGACCCATCTTTTCCAGCTTGTCATTCTACAAAAAAAAAACAGTTGCCTGAGTAGACTTATGTTCTCCTGATTAAGTTTCACTACTTACCTAAGAAAGAGCCCATCTCCCATCAATACAGATTGGGAGACACATTCCTCAGGCTTACCCACCACCCAAACTGTTCCTCTCTTCTGGATCCCCAGCTCTATCACAGCTTCCTTCTGATGACTTTTTTCATTTTCCCTGTTGTGAGGAACCCAACTAAAAAAGACACAGCCCCATTTCCTCTGGAATGCCAAATGCAGAAATAGAAAGTACACATACAAGTGTCTGTACTAAATAATGAATAATATCTGGCTTCCCTGGTCTTCAAGAAATAGGAGAGAAACATTGCATCAGTGGTTGAGTGATTAGAAAATAGTAACCCCTACCAAGATAGACAGAAAAAAAGCTGTGCTGAAAAAAAACAAACAAACTTAGATTTACTGATGATATAGGGGTGGGAATGAATGAGACTGTTTAAGTTAATAATCCCATTCATTCCACAACTCAGAACCTTAACTACATCTCTTTGAAGAACTCCAGACAACTGCCCTCAATATTCCTCTCTGTACAACTGCAGTGTCCGGTATATAATCGCTGACTCCATGGGTCCAAAGATGACATGGCACATAAAATGAAAATACAACATTTATTTTACTGGTTCTTTTTATTTTTTATTGTATTTTCTAAGAGTCCACATGACTTAGTGGGTTTTAATGGGGAGTGCTGATCTTAGTCTTCTCATACCCCCTTCCCCATCCCTATCAAGTTTCCTACCCCTACCCCCACCCTCAGTCACGGTTCAGAAATTTAAATTTCTCCCACTGGGAATACTAAGTGGGCAAGACAGCTCTCTCTTTGTCTCAGTTTATCCTAAGTTGATTGACCCCAGGAGCAAAGACAGAGAAGATAGAATGTAAATAAAGAACACCACCCACGTCATCCTCAGAATGGCCATTCTGTGCTTCCTACAAAGCCTTAGTTAGGGTTTCTATTGCTGTGAAGAGATATGACCACAGCAACTCTCTCTCATAAGGAAGACAGAGGTTTAGTCCATTATCATCATGGCGGGAAGCAAGGCAGCATGCAAGCACACATGATGTTGGAGAAGTAGCTGAGAGTCCTTACATCTTGATTCACAGGCAAAACAGGAAGTGGTCAGCCTCACTGGGCGTGGCTTGAGCATATATGAGCCCTCAAAGCCCACCTCCACAGTGGAACACTTCCTCCAACAAAACCACACCTACTCCAATAAGACCATACCATCTAATAGTGGCACTTCCTTTTGGGGGCATTTTCTTTCAAACCACCATATAGCCTATGCAAAATGAATTCTGATGCTAGCTTTAAAAGATGGAAATAGGCCAGATGGTGGTGGTACGTGCCTTTAATGCCTGCATTCAGGGGGCAGAGGCAGGCAGATCTCTCTGAGTCTAAGGCCAGCCTGGTCAACAGAGCAAGTTCCAGGAGAGCAGGTACTACCTGGAGAAGCCCTGTATTGAAAAACCAAAAAGAAAAAAAAAAATGAAAGTAATTTCAGTTTGTAAAATAGACATGAAAAATCTTAACTGATAGTGGATCTTTGAGTCTCAGAGATCTCCAGAACATGACTAGGAACTAGAATTAGACTGGTTCTCTTTAGTAAACAAAGTCTGCCTGGTATCAGAAGACAGCTGTCTTTCTACTCACTGGGTGTGTACTGAGCAGGACCATGGTAGAGCCTGAGTACTGAAGAGTGGGGGATTAGGGCAATAACATCTTCTGGAAGCAACAGTATCTTCGGTTCAAAAGCAGGAGACAGTGAGCATGCGCCGATTTTCTATTTCCATGGCCTGTCTTAATGGCTAAACAGCAAGTCTTCTGAAGTCATTTTCCCTTTAAAATAGGAAAAAGACAACTCTAAACTCCATATCCATGTTCACTAACCTGTCTAGGCTTCAGGTATGGTGTGATGTCTTCCTGTATCAGCAAGTTTATGTATTGTACAGCAGATAGCGAAGTTTAAAAATAAAGTTAAAAGATAGGAGGATAATTACACATCTTGCTTTTATTTCAATTCTTAGTTTTAAAACTTTTTTGCCTCCTTTTCCATCCTACTTTATACAATATAAAAAGAGCTCACAAAATTTAACAAATTATAGTCAGTGTCTCCCTTTAAAAATAAGAAGTACAAAAAGATTGCCAAGTTTTAGTGTTCATCTTGGAGAGCTATATAAACATCAGCAGGTCTTTATGATTCTCCTAAAGCAGACCATACTTCATTAACAGGTTTTCAGGGTTTAACCCTATCTGTGGACGCTAAAGTTTTGGAGGTTAAAGTTAGTAGATGACGTGAGTTTACAGAAGTTACTCTATATTTAATTTCATAAATGTGGAGTGGGTAGATGTTGCCTAAGTAGAAAATGTACTGACATCTATGCATTTTCTGAGAGATACTGGTTTTTAATCTCTTATTTAATAAGAATCACACAACATTAAGATAATTTTAAAACTTGGTAATAGTAAACATGTTCACCAGGAGCTAGGCACCATAAGCACTTTCTATATTCTCATTTATTCAACCCTTATAACAGGAGGTGTGGTTATCAGTCACGTTTCATACAGAAAGCTAAAGTGATCAGAAATGAAATCACTTAGCCAAATCATCAGGTGACAGAGCCAGGGTGAGCCTAACCAGGTCACCTTACCTCTAGAATCCTTGCTGTTCAACTTTGTTCTCAACCTGTTATTGCTTAAATGGTGTGGAAAACGAGGTCTCCTGCTCATTAACAGCAGTCTGAAAGGAAAGGCAGGCTTGAGGGTACAGGCGATGAATCCCGTTTGAAGAATGCTTGACCTAGGGTATAAGCAGCTTGTTCAGGTGGAAATTCATGGGTATGATGGATAGGTTGGGTCTGCGGATCGAGAAATAGGAAGAGAGATTGAGCAGACATCAGCAAGTGTGTTATTGTCCAAAGTCTTAATAAAGGACCCGCAGGCACAGTGTTTCAAAGGGAGCCTGCCTAAGTAATACTGATTAAATTCCTCCAGTCCTCACTACACCTGTGACACCCTGATAAACACTGTGGAAATGCAAAGACCTTTAAGTAATATTTTAATATTGCATCCCACAAAGCATTTGCATTTGGCGAGTAAGAAGGCAAGATCAAAATTAAACAGAATACGCCAAAGCAAACAAACCCACACGCTTATTAAATTGTAAATCTAGAGGATCAAAGAAAGTAAATGAGCTGGGGAGCATCAGGGAATATTTAAGGAGGGAAGTGGTATTTGACTAAGGCAAGATTAAAAAAAAGATGAGAAGAAAGAATGAAGTTGGAATTCATTCCATGTGCCTTCGAATTTCAACCCTGAAAATTCTAACCAGGAGAAAACTGTTTATTAGTCAAGGCTCAGTTACAGCAGATGGAATCCATGTTGGCCTTTCTGGACAGAAAGAGAATTCTACCCTTCCCAAGTATTGAGTTTTACAGAATGATTAGAATAGCTATGTTAATAAGCTTAAGCAGCGTGTCCTAGGACAACCGCCAAGGCCCAACCACAGAAACAGACTTCTGAGACAGCAGCTTCTAGAACAGTTACCTTCGGAACTGCTGGGGACTATTATTTTAAGGTGTGTGGCTTTTGTTTATGCTGCATTTGTTTAACTCTGTGAAGCTGTGATTCTTTGCCTGTCTAAAACGTTTAATGGTCTAATAAAGAGCTGAACAGCCAATAGCAAGGCAGGAGCAAGGATAGGTGGGGCTGACAGACAGAGGGTATAAATAGAAGGAGAACCGAGGAATAAGAGGAGCAAGAGAACAAGGAGAGGAGGACTTCAGGGGCCAGCCACTGAGCCACCCAGCCAGCCACGGAGTAACAGTGAAAGTAAGACATACAGAAGTAAGAAAAGATAAAAACCCAGAGGCAAAAGGGAGGCAGGATAATTTAAGAAAAGCTGCGAAGAAACAAGCCAAGCTAAGGCTGGGCATTCATAATTAAGAATAAGCCCCCGTGTGTGATTTATTTGGGAGCCAGGTGGTGGGCTCCCACAAAAAAGTTAAAAAGACTAAACAGCCAAAAAAGTCAAAAGAGTAAAACATAACAGAGCACAAGACCAGCTCTGGTTCCAGGCACTAGGGAAAGCAGGTGCTTGCCTTCCTCCTCTCTACACAGGGTAATTGAAGATCCGAGTTGAGCCTCACACGAATCTGTTCAATACCCTTAATTCACATCACATTGGACAGACATCCCTGCTTTAATAGAGCCTGGGAAAGGTGGAATTTTAGCTCTCCAATCCCTGCAAAACAAAAGAACACACTGAAAGGAAGCTGATGATTTATTAAGTAAGACAGTCTGTGTGTCTATCCTAGACATGTCTAGCGGCTATGCTTAGTATAGGAACTAGCTAGGCATCCACCAGTTCACAGACACTCAGAAAGCATCTGTGTCGGCAATACAGCAGATCAATAGTAGCGTTGCGTTTCTGCCTTCTTGATTCCACTGTCTAGAGACAACTGACTCCCTGATCAGCTGTAGCCAGTAATTGTACTCTTGCCATTTTGTCTCATTCTGAAAGAGAAAGATTCTATTTCCTTGACTTTTGCTGCTTAATTATAGCTTGAACTCTCTGTGCGAGTACCAGAATCCTTTGACAACTAAAGTAGGTAATAGTCATATTATAGCCTATGTTAGGTCTGATTAGGGAACGTGTTCATAGCCAGTCGTTGGAATACAAGGACGGAAAAATAGTCACGTAGTGTCCCCGTTCCTGTTTGTGCTGAGGGTACTGTTCCCATCGTCACTTAATAACCATCATCATTTAATATCAAGGAGGAAAAAGATGAGAGGACGGATAACATTAATAATGACACTGTTCCTTTCAAATGCCAAGCGCTGAGCTGAACACTCATACTGGACCACTTCACCTAACTCTTATGACAACTTTACTAGAGAACTTTCACCATCACCATCATGTGAGGAACAAACCACAAATACGAAGGCGGGGGAGAGACAAAATAATCTTACCAACAAGTGAGTGGCTTGACAAGTAGAGTTACACTTTGAAGCTTTTCTTTCTAAAATAAAGGAGCCCATACCCAAAGGCAGGCAGGCTTCAGCAGAAATTCTCTGCTCCCTCTGAAGCAATGGAGCATCTTATTACATTACTCTTTACATCTCTTTGACTGAGTTGTGAGAGTCTGCAAGTGTTATGTGATGAATCTATGCCTCGGAGAGAGAAATTATGACCCCAGATTGATTGATTTCTTTGTACACAATTATATGCTCTTTGCTAACATATATGTGGAACTTTGTGATTTTTTTTTCATGGACCCTACCAGTTTAACTCTTCTATCCAAAGGGTTGGGAGAAACCAAAATAATGACACAAATTCAACTAGAGATTCACTTTTTATGAACATAAACCAGGTCTCAGCCCAGAGACCAATGGAAGCTTCCAGTCAGAATAATGGCACCGGAGAAGGCTGACTATCAATCACCAACTTCTCAGGCCTAGACGCTAGCGATTGTATGAGCAGAAGATCAAGGCAGGAACGAATTTCCAAACATGAGCTGAGAACCTCACATGGAGTCCTGGCTTGCTGTGAATCTGTGATGTGTTTTAAATAAGCCCTTTAATTTCTTCCCCCTTGGCTCCTCATCTGTAAAATCAGGATTAAAATTAAACACTCGGATATTTTACAGCATTAATTATTGTTTGAAAAGTAGATTAAGTCCTGAGCACTAAGCTAAACGTCAGCGCTCTGATCCCTTTTGGGTCAAATATCTAATTTGGCAGGAGATTTTGGTCAATTTTGTTTCTAAACAAGTTCATCAAAGCAGGCAGCTAAAGCTATCCCTTTGAAACCTGCTACCAATCGCCTTTGTTATGTAAACAAAAAAGGAACAATTACTCAGCAAGAATTATCCTAAAAGCATCTGTAACTAAGTGGTAATTGGGTGTTTAGTAAAACATCAATTAGGTGACGGTTTTTCCTCTACTAGCCTAGAAACTCATTAATAATATGAAATTATAGTAGCCACTAACATTTCATTATAAAGACCACATAGGACTTTTGGATAACTTCAACTGACTTAATAGAATAAAATTTTGAATGTTTCCTATTGATTTTATTCTGAATGACCCACCGCATTTTATGCTAAATGGGAGGGGAAGTGGGGGAAATCTCAGAGGGTTTGAGGAAGAGAAACCATGATCAGAATATATTGTATAAAAAAGAAATGTGGTTTTTTTTTGGTTTTTCAAGACAGGGTTTCTCTGTAGCTTTAAGGCCTGTCCTGGAAACTAGCTCTTGCAGACCAGGCTGGCCTTGAACTCACAGAGATATGCCTTGCTCTGCCTCCCAGGATTAAAGGCGTGTGCCACCACCGCCCAGCTAAGAAATCTATTTTCAATTAAAGAAAAAAGTAGCCATTCTAGATTAGTAAAATCTCATTCACAAAACTAATAAAATGTATAATTATATGTAAGCGAGAACATTAATCTAGCCAAAAAATAATAAGGAATTACTATTATGTGCTAAGCAAACTTCAAGTCTCTGGCAATACAGGATAGCACAATAGATTAAAAAAATCTTTACTATTGTGTATTTTACCTTCTAATGGCACAGAAGGAGAGAAAGGAAAATGTAAGAAATGAAGATAAATACATGACACATGTAGTGTATCAGAAGCCTAGAAAATCTATTATAGGTAAAAAGAAAGACAAATCATAGAGAGTGATGACAGAACCGGAAGGGCTGGGCAAGAAAGGTCTCTCTGGTAGAGGTAATTTGAACTGGTTTAAGGCTGTTTGGAGAAAATACGTTCCAAGCAGAGAAAAGAACAAATACTAAAGCCTGAGAGTATGCTTAGAACATTTGAAAACCACCAAAGACTCTAGGGTGGAAAAAAAATCAATGAAAACTAGGAATTTATTAGTACAAGGAGTCTGATTCTCAGCACACACATGACAGCTCACAACTGTGTGTAATTACAGTCCAAGAGGACCTGACGCCTTTTTCTGGCATCTGAAGACACCAGGCACACATGTGCTGTAGATACATACAGGAAAAATATCCATACAGATAAAGGAATGACGTTTGAAAAAGCAGAATTACAAAATATGGTAAAATACTAATAAAACAAATAATGATCTACAAAAGAATTCAATTGTCAGGTAGTAGGGTTTCAGCACAGCCCAGGAATGTGCGAAGCCACGTGAGGATGCTCATTTAGAGACTGAATATCGTCAGTTCATGGTTCTAAGACATTGCTGTGCTCTGTAATCAGCTGGAGAGTCTGCTGAAATCCAGATTTCCCAGCCCCTCCTCCACAGCTGCTGAGGTGGTAGAGGCGCAGAGAATCTGCATTTCAAATGAGCTCATAAGGGATCCCGAGAAACTGAAGGGATCAGTCCTCAGAGAAAGGAGACCTTCCCTGTGCTGCTCTTGGTTCCCCAGCAATAGAAAACACCAAAGAGGCCTTGGGTTCCAGTTCTTCACTTACATGATTTAAAACTCTGAGAAACTTCCTAAGGTTCTATAACCAATAATACCCATTTCATTTGTTTAAAAAAAATCTATTTCTATGTATGTGTATAGTTTCATGTGTCTACCACGTGTGCGAAGTTACCGTTAGAGGCCAGAAGAGGTGTCCAACACCCTGTAGGGTGAGCTATTGTGAGCCATCCATCATGGGTGACAGGAATTGAACTTGAGTCCTCTGGAAAAG
The DNA here is from genome assembly GCA_001685095.1 of Ellobius talpinus. Taxonomy (NCBI): domain Eukaryota; kingdom Metazoa; phylum Chordata; class Mammalia; order Rodentia; family Cricetidae; genus Ellobius; species Ellobius talpinus. Next base: position 26,394 of record LOJH01018882.1, on the reverse strand, counting down.
CAACAAGTGTTCAACTCCTGAACCATCTCTTTAGAACCTAATAATATCCATTTCTATAAAAATACCCAAACAATAGGGCCCACCATAATTGGTTGCTAAGGAATGGATATAACAGTGAGCAGAAGTCATCCAGAATTATACACGTACACAGTTGTAAAGCTGAGTAGACCCCAGCTGTTTTTCTTCTCATTCTTACTATAGAAGAGAATATTCTCTCCATGTTTCCTTGGCAAATAGTAAGTGAGTGATAAATGTTATTTGCCCTCTTTTGGTTTATTCAACATGAAAATAATTGAAACACACTGCAAATTCTCATAGGATGCCAACCCCTCAAAAGGAAGTATATGATCAATATAATCTTTAAAAAATACATTTATTGCAGTTCAGTTGTTTTGTTTTGTCTTGTTTTTACTATTTGACTCTTTTTGGGCTCGCCACTCAGCTTTCAAATAAAGACAGTCGGAAACTTACTATTACTTATAAATGCCTGGCCTTAGCATGGTTCGTTTCTTGCCAGATTTTCTTAAATTATCCCATCTACCTTTTGTCTCTGGGATTCTACCTTTCGCTATTTCTGTATATCTTTTCTTTCCTTCTTATTACATGTCTGGCTGTCAGGTTGGGTGGCTATTCTCTCCCTTTTTCGCTCCTTGATAGTCTCCCAGATTTCTCCTCCTATTTATTCTCTCTGCCTGCCAGCCCTACCTGTCCTTTCTCCCGCCTCGCTATTGGCCATTCAGCTCTTTATTAGATCAGGTGTTTAGACAGGCAAAGTAACCCAACTTCAGGGAGTTAAACAAACGCAACCTAAAAGAATGCAACACATCTTTGCATCATTAAACAAATGTTCCACAGCATAAACAAATGTAATAATCTTAAAATAATATTCTATAACTGTACAGGCAATGTGGAAAGTCCTTTCCTGAGTATAGGGATATAAAGATAAGGTTTCTACCCCAAGGTCTTTACATTATTTTGAGTGTAAAGAATATTGAAAAAACAATACTAAATGTTGGTAGCAATATACCAAATAAACCTTAAAGAGCAGACCAGTCTATGAGAATTTGGGTTTAGAATAATAGATCAGAAAAGAAGTGGCAAGAGGAAATTTGTCATTTTGAATCTACCTGGTACCTGATGATCCTTTTCGAAGCCGTATTCTAGTCTCCTCCTTGCGAAAGCCTGAAACTTGAGAACTGTTATAGCTCATGTTCTTCATACACTATAGAAACAGAGATTCCACCCCAAAGGGAAGCATGCACTTAAGAGGCAGGGATGGATGTCTCACTGGATGCTCTATGGTGTTCTGAGGGAGATATCAGGACAAGGGGAGTTTTGAGGTCAAGGTCATAGCAGCAGTAGTGAAAACGACAACAGTCCTGAACAGGCTCATCTTGCCATGACACTTGCTTCTTTCAGGGCTTCCTTGATGCCTGCATGGATTTCCTGGCCAAGCGGGAATCTGAACCTCCCAGTATGTTTGGAATCCATGTATTCTTCGGGATCATATGTGGATGACAGAGAGCTAAGTTAGCGGATACACTCTCCTGTTTCTTCTAAATAAGAACTGATTGGTAATCTTACATGTGAAGTAAATATCAAAGAAAAGATAAAAATCGTGTAGTCTGGGAAGAAAGATCATATAATCGCTTGATAGATAAGTAATGTTCCAGAGGTAGGGATGTATTTTAAAACAAGTAATTGGCTGAGACAGTTACAACAGCAAATTTATATAAAGGGGCTCACGGAGAAATGATGCTTTGGCAAAGTAGCTTAGGAAGCTTTCACCTCACTATTTACTCTTAAACCTTGCCAATCTAACTGTTTTGCCTGTGAATGTATGTATGCACACCGGAGGCATGCTTGGTTCCTGCACGGTTCTGGACCAGGTCTCTGCATATAGATTATGGCTTTGAGTTTAGTGTTTTTATGAGGATCCCAAGTGTGCGAAAGAATGGGTCTCTGTTTCTTGTGTCTTCCCCTTGACTCTTTTCTTTCTGTTTGTTTGTTTTGTCCAACTCTGATATTAGTGTTTGTTTTAGCTTATTATATTTTACTTTATTATTTAAAACAAATAAAGAAAATAAGATACTATGAACATTTGTGTGTTAAAAACTTTAAATAGCCAGATGAAGGTGGTTCATTTCTTTAATTCCAGCTCTTGGGAGGCAGAGACAGGCAGATCTCTGTGAGTTCAAGGCCAGCATGGTCTACAATGCAGGTTCCAGGACAGGCAGAGTCTTTATACAATACAGTTTTATTGTATTTTCCCTCTCCCAACTTCCCCAGATCCTCCCCACTTTCCTTACTATCCAATTTAATGTTCCCTCTCTCTCTCCTGTCTCAAAAAATAAGAATCAAAACAAACAAACAACCAGTAAGACAAAAATTGCCAAAACCAAAACAACAACAACAAAAACCCAACAAAAAACAAAGAGTTCATTTTGTTCTGTTCAACTACTCCTAGGCATGGGGCCTATCTTGGAGTGTGGTTGATGTTCTCAGTGACACTCTACTGGAGAAAACTGATTTTGCTTTTCCCAGAAGGCATCAGTTGCAAATAATTTCTTGGTTAGGGAAAGGAATACTTGTCTAACTCCCCCTCACAGGGCTGTATCCCATCTGGCGCGGGTCCTGTGTGGGTTGTGTGCCGGTCCGTGCATACCGCCACAGTCTCTGTGAGCTCATTTGTGTATCAATCCTGTTGTCCCTGGAAGACACTGCTTCTTAGAGTCATCCATCTTCTCTGGCTCTTAGAGCCCCCTTTCCCACTTTTCCACCCAGATCCCTGAGCCTTGAGGCTTTGATGAAAACATCCCATTGAGGACCTAGCACTCCAAAATCTCTCATTCTCTTCGAACTGTCCAGTTGTGGGTCTCTCTTAGTTCCCATCTACTGCAAGAAGCTTCTCTGAGGAGGGTTTGAGCAATGCCCTGATCTATTCATGGCAAATGCTATTCCCCTACATCTTCACAGGAAGTGTTTTTCTGTTATTAAAAAAATGTATCATTAGAACAGATGTGTTTGCCACTAGCTTGAATCCAGCCACCAAACATGATGGCAAAGCTTATTCAGTATAAAAGGGGTTCATGGAGGAAAAAACACACAGTAGTTTTTGGAATGACTGGAACAAGAAACAAACTCGGTTAAGAACAAGCATGCCTCCGTACTCAGACGACAGTAGGAATCGTGAGATTTAAAGCCATAAAGGCAGTATATTACAAAGGAAACATAGGAAGGCTTAAAAGGAAACAGGTAGAGGTGCATCAAAAATGACTTCATGATTTTAACCTGAAGAAGACATGCTGGTTTTGAGAGTGAGTAACATAGCTTTGTGGAATTTAGAGAACAAGGAAGTATTGTGGGACAGGGTGAGTGATCAACAAGACCCATGCTATGGGGAGGGCAAAACAATGAATCAGCCTTAAAACGTCTTCACATGCTCTTCCTAAAGCATCACTGGTGACTGTCAAAAGTTTCAGAAAGCCATGAGACCAAATTCAGGCACCAGGAAATAGCGACAGTGAGGAGGAAGTGAGATTACATATATCAGAGGATCTAGGTAAGTTTGGAAACGAAGGTAAAGCTAAAACCATGAAAGAGCCACTCAAGACATCAGTGTTGAGGAAGCAGCATCCCAACCTCATTACGGAATGCTGAGTAGCCTGCAAAGTGGTGTCTTCCTGGCATTATAAACAGCATCTCAACACCTAGCAACTACACAAAGGAAGGGGCTTTGTTGCAGCGTTTGCACATGCTTGTCACGATATCTGATCATCTAACCCCCATTATCATCTAGCCCTCCATTCCCCTTCACATTCATAATGCCATTTTACTTCCATTTTCTCCTTGCCTCTAGATGCCACACTTGAAAGAAAACATTCAGTGCCTGACTTTGTAATGCCATCTCTCATCCTGTTCATTTTCCAGCAAACAACACATCACTCTTCATTATAGATGGAAATTGTGTGTATGTATATAATATACACACACATATATATTATTTTCATCATCCATCTATATCTTAAGTACCTTTTTATTGCTGTGATAAGACATCCTGGCCAAAAACAACTTGGGGAGGAAAGGGTTTATTTCATCTTACTGCTTGTTGTCCATCAACCAGGAAGTCAGGACAGGAACTCCTGACAAGAACCTGGAGACAGGAACTGATAGAAAAACATGGAGATGCATTGCTTACTGACTTGCTCCTAATAGCTCATGCAGCCTACATTCTTACACACCCTAGGACCACCAGACCAGGTAAAGCTCCACCCACAATAGGCCTGACTCTCCCACATCAATCACCAAATCAAGAAAATGTCCCACAGACTTGCCTACAGGCCAGTCTTAGGGAGTCAGTTCCTTAGTTGTGGTTTCCCCTCCCAAATAACCCCAGCTTGTGCCAAGTGGACAAAACACTAGCCAGCTCAGTCTGTCGTTGGCATCTAAGCTGACTTCATAGTTTGGATATTGTGAAGCAATAAACATGGATATTCAATTATCTTTATAGTAATTTAACTTTTATTACTTGGAAGTACAACCACAAATTTATGGACCATATAATCCCTCACAAATTTATGTCTCATATATTCCATGATGATAGTATGTTTTGTGAGTTTTTAAAATCTGTCTGAGCAGCCGTGAGCCCTGGCCCGTTCCGCTTGCAGCGGGGTGGGCTGGTGCAGGCAGCACAGTGAGTCTCCGAAGGTGCAGATGCAGAGTCGTGGCCGCGGTGGCGGTGGCGGGCGGGCGCGTGGGTGAGAGACATGTGGGCAGACACATAGTATGGAATAGAATTGTATATTTAT
>LOJH01018882.1:0-10850 GCA_001685095.1 Ellobius talpinus | reverse complement strand
TCTCTCTCTCTCTCTCTCTCTCTCTCTCTCTCTCTCTTTCTGTCTCTCTCTCTCACTTCCCCAAATGTAGTAGATTTGAGCTAAGTTGAGCATCGAGAATAATAATGAAAACAATAAATTATTTTTTTAAAAAGCAAAGGCTCATCTTGATTATCAATTTGATGGGATTTAGAATCATAGAAACAAACTTCTGGGGATATCTTCAGCAGATTTTCTAGACTGTGTTAATTCAGGTGGAAAATACATCCTAAATATGGGTGGCATGGTTCCATGGGCTGGGGTCCTGGGCTGAAGAGAAGGAGAAAGTGAGCTGAGCTCCATCCAGTGTTGACCTCTCTGCTTCCTGACTGTGGCTTTCATGTGATCAGGAGCTTCACACCCCTTCTGTTGCTCTTTACCCACCATGGTGGAATATACTTCTAGACCATAAGTCAAAGTAACTTTAAGCTGTTTATCTTAAATCTCTTTCCTTAAGCTATTTTTCCAGGCATTTTGAACCAGCAATGCATGAAGTAGCCAATATGCACACATAGAAGGAACATTACCATCAGAAAACTAGGACCAGGGAGATGACTCAGCATTCAAGGACATCAGCCACTCTTCCAGAGGACCCAGATTCAATTCCCAGCACCTCATGATGGCTCACAACCATCTGTAGCACCAGATGAGTCTGATCCTCCTCTGGCCTTTGTCAACACCGCACGCATATGGTGTACATGAAGACAAAACATCTGTATGCATAAAAAAATAAAGGTTACAAATATTAGAAATTTACCTTTGTGTAATCATATAATAATTCAAACAAGAATCATCAATGGATCCTAAAACCACTGGGTAAAAGTTTAATACAGAGAACTTTTACACATTTTGAAAGAAAAGCCCATATATACTATGATCAACTGCAAAGAGAAAAAATTAATTTAATAATAGAAAAATCTACCAAATATCACTTAAGCTAAGTGATCGAGTTTTACAACACTAATTTGGGTCAAAATGGCAACACATAACACTTTACAATATGAGTCACAGCATTTAAAATCATTTGTGCCAAGAAAACTGGATATGAAGTGTACCCACCCACTTGTCCCCCACAAAAAGAATTATTACGAATTAGTGTGTTAATCAGAATTCCAGTAAAAACTCAAATGGCATAATGTATTTAATAAGGATCAAGTCAATATGCCAAAACTCAAATATTCTAAAATCAGTTCACTGAAAATAAAATCAATTCAATGCCTGGATTAAAAATTATATCCACAAGCCAACTTTCTAATACTGAAATTTACAAGTGGGTTTTTGCTTTCAACCATCTGGAAACAGTACATCGTGTTCAAAATAATTTGTTATGACAGCAATATGAAACTCATACTGCCATCCTAGACAATTCTATTCACAACCATGCCAGCAGTTGGTCCCAAATATCTGGGCAATCTCCTCTTAAACAAACCAAAGGATAAAACACCCCGTACAATTTATTATTATAAAATTTGTGATCAATTAAAGCAAATACATTGTTGGTAAACAAAAACATTCTTTTAATTTGTCAAATAACAATCAAACAGAATTTCCAGTAAACTGACCAAGGTATGGGAACTGGCCTTCCCCTGTAATCAGATTGGTGAATACCCCAACTCTTAACAGAGAGCCTTCATCCAGTAACTGATGAAACCAGAGGCAGAGGCACAGCCAAGCACCAGGCTGAGCTCCGGAAATCCAGTCAAAGAGAGGAAGGAGGCAATATATGAGCAAGGGAGATCAAGATCATGGTGGAGAAATCTACAGAGCCAGCTGAACCAAGCTCGTGAAAACTCATGGACTATAGACCGACAGCTGTGGAAACTCCATGGGACAGAACTAGGCCCTCCATATGTAGGGAGACAGTGCTGAAGCTTGGGCTATCTGAGAGGACCCTGGCAGTAGGACCAAGATCTATCCCTGGTGCATGAGCTAGTTTGTTGGAGCCAGTTCCCTATGAAGGGATGCCATGCTCAGCCTTAATGCAGTGGGAGGGGCTTGGTCCTGCCCCAACTTAATGCCAGACTTGGTTGACTTCCCATGAGAGCCCATACGCATTAGAAGGAGTGGATGGTGGGAGGGCTGGGGGGGAGGCAAGGGGGCCAGAGAAGCAGGGGGAGAACTGTGCTTGGGATATAAAATAAAACTTTAAAAAAAGAAAGAAAATACCTCAAAGACTATTTTATAGACTAGGTAGTGTTGTTATAGTATTTGTGGCTAAATTGGTTTTTCTACATTGTCTCCTATAATGTAATGATTAGCTAAATATAAACAAAAAAGTTATAACATGTGGAATTATACAATCCAAACCATCACACATAATGAGCATTATTGCAACATAAAGTATAGGTAGGTGTGTGTGTGTGTGTGTGTGTGTGTGTGTGTATCACAAGATGGCTCCAAAAGTCTTCAACTCTTGTAGGATGTGTACCTAAAGAACTGTGCGTGTCTTGGTTTAGGAAATGTGAATAGAAAAAAAAGCAAAGATAACTAAAAATATGGTCAGAAACGAAGAAGAAAGATATTCTCTGAAAAAGCACAATAAAAAAAATGTGGACCATCCACTGAGAATTAGACCTAAAAAATAATTACCAGTGTGAGACTCTGGGACCTTATGCAAACCAGATGCTATGCCATAAGCATGAAGACAGTCCTTGAAATATAGAGGTTACCTTGTCCCAATGAGGACAGGGAAAAATAATGATCTCATACAAGGAAACAGCTGCCAAGGGCCAAAGGCCTCCCTTCATCATCTCTGCTTAAACGTGGCCACACACAGACACTGAATGCTAACATTTTTATGAAATTCCATGACTCTGGAGTCAACAAACATGCTAGTCAATACTACATAGCAGTGATGATTGAATCTGTGGATCTTGTTTCTTTTCATTTTTAATGATACCCTAATCTCTGGTCCTGTATTTAACTGAACATATACAAAAAGTAATCTGCTCATATTTTGGTGGAAAAATTGTTTTTCTGCAAGTGACTTTTTCCTGGTGCCTTTGGGAACCAGCCTTTCAAGACTTCTTGGGAGAATAATGTCACATATTGACAGCAAAGCCCAAGGTTTTTGCCAACTGTCCCATAAACTCCTATTAGCAAGTGTTCTTTAACTGGAATCACAGCAATTTACCATTTCTTATCCAGAATCATGAAAGCTGAGTAGGCAAAGAGAAGCATACTGAGAGGAAGCAAGGTCTTCCTGGCAGATATAAAATTGTCCTTAAAATTGTAAGTTTTTATAATAACATCAAGGCTCATGACCATTGCAAATATTAATGTAGATTTCAATATTTATGCAGACTATGATTAAAAAGTAATTCATTCAATTAATTGATTAATGTCACTACAATAATTTGCACACTGTCTGTGAAGGTTAATCATGGTTGTCAAGTTGACCAGATCTGGTATCGGCTAAGAGGCAAGCCTCTGGGCACACCTGTGAGGGATTTTCTTGATTGAGCTAACTGAAGTGAGAAGACCCACACTAAATGTGGGCAGCCTCTTCCTGGACTAACCAGATGCAGAGAGCTCCAAGAAAAAACTGTTGCTTTGTGACTGCTTCCCTGTGCATCTTGCTAGATTCATCTGAACGATGGCTCCCACAAGACCTCCATTCTTCCCTGACATCAGAACCCAACTCCAGCTGCCTTCCAACATGGACTGAAGACCAGCGTCTCTCCAGGTTGACGACTGAGCTATCCAGCCTCATGAACTAAACAGGAACAAGTTCTCAGCTCCTTCTGTATTAAGACAACCATTGTGCAATGCTGTGCAATACACAAGCCCGTCTAATGAACCCCCTTTCAATTATATTCCTTATTTTTGTTCTGTTCCTCTAGCACAGTGCTTTTCTACCTTCCTAATGCTGTGGTGACCCCCAACCATAAAAGTAATTTCATTGCTGCTTCATAACTGTAATTTTGCTACTGTTAGGAATCATAAGGTAAATATTTGATATGCCTGGTATCTGATATGTGGGTATCTGTCGAGACCCACAGGTTGAGAGCTGATGCTCTAGAGAAACTTGATTAATACGCTGTTCAAAACTAACGATAATGAGTAGAACAAAGATTAAGCTCGTAAGTTATCTTAAAATAACATTGTAAGAATTAGCATCACTATTTCCACTTCCTTTAGAAATTTAGCCAGTGTGAAAGAAACCATCCCCAAACAGTTAGTGTGTGACCTAGGCAAGCACCCTAAGTTGTTTCTCTATAACCTCGACTTTAAAATAAAAGATGAGCCCTAGGATTTGTTTATTGCCACATTTTATACTTGATTTATAATTAAATTTATTTTGATGTAGCTTCCCCTCCACAAATGTTATAATCCACACTTACTTCTATTACGTGTATTCTTAGAATACCTTTAAATAAATTTTACTCAAAGCCAAGAATTGCTAATTTAGTCACATTTTTTTTTCTCAGCACATTTTTTATTTCACATTCTAACTCATTTTGGTTACTAATCTAAAAACAGATTCACCTGGATGTTTTTGAAGATCGGTGGTATAAAATGATTATGAACATTTCTCTGTGGCATTAATAGACATCTAAGAAAGTGCCTTGTGCTGACATGCTTGAGGAGGCAGCTCCTCCCCAGCCCTAACACCTTGCTGTTAGCTCCCTCCCACCCAAGGTTGCCTTCCCTAAATAATGTTGAAGCATGGTCTTTTCTCCTAACTGAGCTGGGTCCTTCCCCAAATATGTATGCGCTTGCTACCACGCACAGCACAGAACATGTCCTGTGGCGTCTCAAATTAAGCTGAGACCGAGTTCAAATTTTTTTAGAGCTCCCTGAGTGACTGTAGGCAAGCAGTGATACACAAAGAATCTTGACGCTTACAGTTATAATAATTACAGCTATTGTAATTCCTAGTTTGGGATAGGGGACAAGAAGAGGGTTTGGAACATTCCTTGTAGATCCTGTCCCCACCATGAATCTATTGCATTTGGCTATTATTATGGCTTGGATATGTTAAGCATATGCTCATGATATGAATGTTATTTGTGGAGGTCCTACAAGCCTAAGAGGTGGCCAAGCTTCAGGAAATAGGTCACGGGGGGGGGAGGCAGCTCCTTGACACTTATTGTCCCTAACTGAATCCTTTTTCATTCTCTTGCTTCCTGTCCCTACAGGATGTGAGCTGAGCTATTCTGCCACAACTAAGATGGATTTAAACTGTGATTCAAAATAAAGTGTTCCTCCCTTAAGTAGATTCTGGCAGGATTTTGGTAAAGTCAACAGCAAAAGCAGCTAATCACGATATCCAAATGTTTCTCTTATCTCCTCTGTTGGTTGGGAAGATGCTTTCGGTTGGTTCTTTGCGTAGTGCCTCTTTCTGTCTCCTCACAGCACCTAGTTCAGTTCAGTAGCACTAAAATCATTTTCATATTAAAGTGGAAATGGACACTCGGAATCCTCAGCTTCACAGAACAACTCTAGTAGGTAGGCGAAGTCAGTAGGTCAGGGAACTACCAGACTGTCTCCAGTACAAGCTACATTGAAATTTAAAACTCAACCCAAAAGGTCCAATCAAACTTGAATGTTCAGAAGTAAATCATAAAAGTTATCATTTATTGAGTATTTTCCGTCAACTGTCTAGAACTACACCCACTGTTGGCAAAGATATGGAGAGATGTGGGGGTACTGGATTAAATCCAGTGTCTCATTTATGCACTCTATCACGAAGCTACATGCCTTACACCTGGTGTGGATATTTTTTAAAATACAGGACTTCCTACATATTCAACTATTTCTAAGTTTCCAAGTGAGCAAAGTCAGGCAATAAACATTTAATGAATGCCAAATATGTTCACGGCATTCTGCTGGAGGAAGGCGAAGAGGAGTCACAAGGCAGCTTTCATGGATCTTGTATGCTCGCATAAAAGGGAGCTGGGAAGCGGCATGGTAACATTTTAAATGAATCCTATGGAAAGAAAACAAGAATTAATTTGAATATATGATAAAGAGTTATGTGGCCAAAGAAATGACATTTAAGCTAAGCATTGAATACTTAGTAATAATCAACCACGGGAAGAGAAAAGAGAATATTCTGGAAGTGGGGAAAAACAAGTAAGGAGACCCTGAAGTCAGAAATATGAAACCTAGAGAAGAGGAAGGGGGTGGGAGGAAGAGAAGGATGCGGGGAAAGGAAGAAGAGGAAAAGGAGGGGAGGGGGAGGAGGATAAGAGAAAGAAGAACAAGAACAAGATAGGTGTGACAAGGTCTGAGAGCAAAGAATGTTAAGAGAGATTCCCCATGAGGTGATCAGGCAGTAGGACTTTCATAAATGCTTTGGGCATCTAAGAAATGTAAAAGCGAGTCAGATTTCTTGCCAATCACTATGACGATGGTAAGGAGAAAGGATGCAAGAGTGGGTTCAAGGAAAAGATCACCTAAAGTCTCTTCTTATAGTCGAAATAAGGCAGAATGCATCTCTAAGTAGACAAATGAGATGGGTCCCCAAACCATTAAAAATATAAATCCACAAGATTTGATAATAAGTTGAGCAGAGAGGTGATGGAAAGGAGGGAATAAAAGCTAATCCCACGCCTCTGGCTGATAAATTTCACACGAGGAACATATGAAAAGGTCAAACGTGGGAGGAAGAGTAGTAAGGTCAATGACGTGACAAGCGAGCAGAAATAACACAGTGGTGATGCTGTCCCTGGACTGCTGCAGATGAAGAGGGACACCCACGTCTGTCTAGTGCTTTCCCGGAGTCTCACAGCCGGTCTGGGAGGTGGATTCTGCGTGTTCTCTGTGTACTCATGGGCAAATTGACACACCGGGAATTAGCGAACTGTTCAGCCACACAATGTGGCCCGGTGACCACCTTCAGCAGCCTGACTACCCTCAAGCAAAGGTGTCCAGGAGGCATCGTAGATGTGTCGGTCGATGGGTCTAGAAGTCGCAGAAGTCTGTGGGAAAAGAGAGGGGAAAGAAAAAGACTTGTTTTGGAAACATTGTTGCATAAGAGAATACAAGAGTGCATCTCAGAACTAAGACCATGACTTGATCCTTAGAGACCAAACGTCCTTTCACCAGAAGTTTTCTAAAATGTGAAAGGAAACAAATTACTGAGCCCTTCCCAAGGGATTTTCTCTTCTAATGCAACGAACACATCAATACCACAGCCTTATACCTCCAGCAACTTCTCCCTTTTCCTTTTGGGTGTGGGGCACACAGCTCAAGTTTTCCTTATAATTAGTTCTGTGTCCTTAACAAACACTCCCCTTGCGTGAGACTTCCCTTTGTCTATTGCATGAGGACTTAAGACACGGCTTTCATAATAAAGATGTCACGGTAATAATTAGATTATATGAATTCAATGCAGAACCGAGGACATATTTTCCCATCTGTATTATACGATCCCTCCTCACAGCCTCCAGATAAACTTGTTATCAGAAGAAAAATAATCACGTCTATTGAATTATGCTGTAGCTGTAATAAAACATAGAGGAGAGGGGAAGCAGTCTCTGCCCAGCTTTCCATTTTTTGGCAAGCGTTCAAGAGCCTTCACATGAGAAGGGAGGAGGTTGATAAGGGGTGGCAAGAAGGAAAAGCTCCAGAATGAGGAGGTGTGTGACCACCTTGATTCTTACAACCAGCTATTCAGAGTACTTAGAATTCCTTGTGTTAAAAAAAAAAACCACCTGCATGCGCCTTCCATCCATTGGCCACCACAAGAACTGAAAGAACTCAGGGGCACTCAGAGGCCTTCAGCCTGAGCTGACTTGTACCACACGTTTTGTTTAAACTCTGCTGGTAGCGTCAGCCTCCCCGTAGGAGGAGCAAGCCACATATGTCCAAAAGAGAGAGCAAGAGGTTCTGCAGGAACTGCTAATGTGCTTGTAAAGCAAACATTTGAACTGCAGCAAGAGACGCTCAGCTCTTAAAAACTGGGGCTTTCCATTTTGCTTTCCTCTGAATGTTTATTCACCAGCATGCTGGAATTACAAGGTTTTCATCAAGTGTTTATTAAGGCTCTCTGATCAGCAGTGGCTGAGAACCCAGAGTTAATTCAGTTTGATTTTTAAAGAGAACAATCCTAAATATCAAGTCTGTTCTGTATTCAAGGGAGACGCATATATGAAGATGTTTATACATGCGTACGTTATATATTACATAGATATTAAAGCTGTGATAATTGAAAAGAATTTTATTTTTCCAAATCTTTTAAAGCTCAATTTTAATTCATTTCAATTAAATGAAATTACATCACTTCCTCCCTTCCCTTTCCTTTCTCCAGCCTCTCCCGGACATCCTCCCTCCAATCTTTCCCATGCCCTCCCAGTTTCAAATTAATAGCCTCTTTTTCATTAATTATTACTGTATGTAACAGTATGCACATATATGTATGTGTATGAACAAATATATAGCTACAACCTGATGAGTCTGCTTTTGTTGTTTGTCTGTGTATGGTTTCAGGGATGACCACTTGGTAAGGATAAGCAGCTCTGGCTAACCCCTCTCCCAACAGTCACTGCTTACTTTTCTTTCTTTGCCTAGGGATGGGGCCTCATAAAATTTCCTCCCTCCCATGTTAACATGTTTATTGATTTTGCTCCATTGTTCCAGTCTTGTTAGGCAACCATCTCTGAGAGAGACTGTTTCACAGCAGACTTCCTGGTGCTCTGGTTAAGATCTTCCCCCTCTTCCCCCTCTTTCCCTTCTTCCTTCTCTTCCCCCTCTTCCCCCTGTTTCTCTTCTTCCCCTCCTCCCCCTCTTCCACCATGTTCCTTTAGCCATAGACTCAGATGCGCCCCACAATTCATCAATCTCTATATTATGTCCGGTTGTAGTTTTTGATGATGGCCCCATGTGCAGTGAAGTGAAGCTTCTTTACTGAGAAGTGGTGGCTACTGGGAAGGTGGAGAACAAACCAAGAGGATCCAGGGAGCAGGCATGACACTAGGCTTGCCCGTGTGCAGATGCCATTCTGTTGGGAGAAAGGAAGACTTTTCGTACCTATATCAGCATGGTCTCCTTTTGAAATGAGAACCCTGGGAAGGGACTGAGTGAAAGTAGAGGAACTAGAGAAACAGAAGTGGGGAAAGATTTATTCATTTTTACACAATTATGACAGCCTGACTGCATTATTCTTTCTCTGCAGAAAAAAAAATCTAGAGTTCTAAAAATGGCTTGTGCCCAACTCCAGCTTGAAGGAACTAAGAAAGTGACTGGTTTCTGTAAAATACTGAACCTGTTACTAGTTTCCAGTAAATTCAAAGGCTTTCTAGTAGTTTGGAAAATTTGGTGTTTTTAATAGTTACAATCAACTATGTAAGTGTATTTCTGCCTCCGCTCACTGTTCATAAGCTCAGTATAAATACTCGTTTCAAGTTACAATATTTGCTACCAAGTGGAACACCCAAAGCCCTGAGTTCTTGGACAAACTTTCAAACTGTCATCGTATTCATTTTGGATGGAGGGGACCCCTGACCTCTGGGCTCTGGGGAGTCGGAAGAGATAAACCCAAGGAAGCAAAGTCGGAGCCACGTGTACCACTGACCTTTTCCAAACTGACTTTTTGGTCAGTGAACGTTTTCCTTTAAAGTATAATCAACAACAAAGATGGCCACAGAGCATGGGCCACAAGTGAACTCCCAAGAATTGCTAGTTTTCCCTTTGTAAGGGAAACAAAACTTCCTATTTAGTGAACATTCCATAGTCTTGGACTTAACAAGGTAAAGATTAGCCCTAAAAGGCAAATTAGTTCTTCTTAGTCATTCTTGAGCTAATTTCTTTCAATAATAATTTTAAATGCTTTTATCCCCAATTTGGCATTACAGAATTAATGCTTCATAGACTTTTCATTTCCACTGAACAATTTTCAATAGGAATGGCCAGCGACGGTAACTCCTGTTTCTTCTCTAGTACCATGGCAGCTTCTAGACACATGTGTGGCAAGATGGATACTCACTGTGTCTGTAGAGGGCATATTTTTTTAACTCCTTTATCTGAAGATCCAAAAGCTCTACAAGAAAAACATTCGTATACTCTTTCTACAGAAAAGGAAAAGAACAGTGCTGAGTGGCCTAAAATATCAAACAGTGGGCATAAATCATTCATACCTCATCCCCTGTCTGCTGATGTAAAGCCCATCATCATGGCAACAGGCCGCAAAAATAGCAACCTATGAGAACCCTAGGTTTACTGGCGCACATGGAAGTTTTAGTTTGGTACTGAGCCAAGTCTTGAAGAAACAAATCTTTGACTAATACCTACATGCTATTTTTATCACTATTAAGATGTAATGTTTGAAATATAGAGTGAGGGGGGCTCATTTTTTCCCACTTAACAATGACAATCAAAGATAATGTAAGCTAACTCAGGGAGTGGGAGACATGAAAGGCTCCCTTAACCACCCTCCAGTGCTTAATCTCTGCTCTGCCAAATGTGAACGGATAGTAACAAAATAATATCAATAATCCGTCCTTGTTTGAAGATTAGTATTGGATGGGCCAAAGCCTTTTAAATAAAATCTTTTTACAAGAATGAAATCCCCAGATTTCTCTAATTCTCAGAAGTTTATCTTAGATAGGAAGAAAAGTTGAATAATGCTTCTTCTATAAATTTGATGTCTCTTGTGTCTTATTGGAAAACTCCTTCCGTAATACGCTGGGAAGTTCAAGAATCCAGTTTTAGGGCAACAAGGCATACTAGAGTGAGGAGAAGATCTGTGGCCAGGACTTGGAGAGTGTGATGGGATCAGAACCCATGAGGAACTGTGTAGTGAAGAGGCGAGAGCGGGCCTGCTTTTCGTCCCGCCCGGCTCCCGCATGGCTAGCTTTACGCCTGAAATAACAACACACAAATTGTAT
>LOJH01018881.1:8051-18922 GCA_001685095.1 Ellobius talpinus | reverse complement strand
ACCAGGCTGGCCTCGAACTCACAGAGATCCGCCTGCCTCTGCCTCCCAAGGGCTAGAATTAAAGGCAAGTGCCATGATTACCTGACTTTAAAGAAGCGTCTTAAAGACAGGGCCTCATTATGCAGACCTGGCTGACCTGAAACTTTCCATGTGCATAAAGCTGGTCCAGACTCATTGCCTGTTTGCTGAAACTAAAGGTGCCCACCATAGTGTCCAGTTGAGCACCTTTAAAGACTGTAAACTGCTTCTCCACCAGTACCCATCTACCCAGAGACAGCTTCCTATTTAATTCCATAAGTGGTGCTGTTCAGAACTGCCTCCTATGCACAAGCACCCAGGATTCCCGTCTCTTCAAGGCTCCCTTCTGTACTTGTCAATTCTATTTAAAAAGAAAAAAAGTATAGCCATTGTGTTAACACACATGGCAGGGGTGGGGGTGAGGTGCTTTGTGCCACAATGCATGTGTGTGGGAGTCAAAGAACTCTATGGAGTCAGTTCTCAATCTCACCCTTCTATGGGATCCTGTCACCAGGCTTGCACAGTAGACCCCTTTACCTGCTGGGTCACTAAGGTTAATCCAGGTGACACAGAGAGCTAAATAACCACCATTAGGTTACAGCCAATAGACCAGCTTAGGCATGGTGTCCATCTTCCTTTCCTGGCTGTGGTTTAGGTATGACACAAAATCCATTCTTTCCATCGTATAACACTGAACCCACTCATCAGCTCTCATCTCATCCCTTCTTCCTTGACGAGTGGTCTTTCAACACGAGTGTCAAGAAACATCATCAAACACAATTACACTACTAAAACTGGAACCTGCCCCTCACATGGAAAAACTGCAATCACCTCCCACTGAGCACAGTGCTGTGGGGACTTACCAACTGCTTCAATGGGAAATTTAAAACCCACAATTCCTGTTTGAGGGAAAATGAAACCAAGTAACTCAGTCCCAGTCTCATCAATGAAGACAAACCAGCAGCTCTCCTGGCCATGGGGTAACTGAGCACGTGTGAGCACCGCGAGCTACCCAAGGAGCAGCCGGTGTCACACACATTGCTACAATCCAGGAACGGAGGAGCCTGAAGCACAAGGATCAGGAGTTCAAATTTAGCTTGGGCTATTGTATAACAAGACTCCTAAATTAAAACTAGGGCCAAAAAGATGGTTTGGCAGGTAAAGATGCTGCTGATCCTAACAACCTGGATCTGATCCCCAGGCCCACATGGTGAGAACTGACCCCTTCAAGTTGTTCTAACATTCATGCACAAAAAAGCTGCCCCTACAAAGAAGGTCAATAAAAATATAAAGTCTATCAAATAAAATCACTTTAAAACAATAATGTAAGACAGCTATTTTACTATAAAGCGTATTTTTATCTAAAAACAACCCCTCACTTTATTCCCATCTGGAAGAAATACTGAAGTCTTTCGAATGCTGCTATATTTCTAAAATATTTATCTGTAAGTGAGCAGTGTTCATTCCACTGTCTTGCGACCAAATACAAACAGAAATTCCTCCTGCAGTTCTGATCGAGCCAAGCTCCCCCACACACCTGCAGACCCAGAAGGAGGTGGGGCTCCAGATCGTTGCCATTCTGTAGCTTCAGCAGCCAGTCTCCGAATGTACTGGTCATTCACTGACAACAAGATGTTTTCTGGTTTGATGTCAGTGTGGATGATCCGGCACTTGGTGTGTAAGTAATCCAGACCCTGTAGCACCTGAATGGGAATAAAATAGAAGCCTCACAAATAAGTAAAACTAAAAACAAACAAACAAAAAACAAGTTTTCCTGGGGGACTGTGAAGAAATCACAACCCACTTAAAACAGAGATGGAGAAATGGCTCAGCAGCTCTTCCAGAGGACCCAGGTCTGATTCCTAACACCCAAAGGGCAGATCACAACCACTCCTAAAACTCAGTTTCAGGGAATGCAGTGCCCTCTTCTGGCCTCCGCCTACACCAGGCATATATGATACACAGACATGTAGGCAAAACACACTCATTAAAAAAAGTAAAATAAAAAGCAGAAGCACAATGCCCAGTTTTTGTATCTGGCATTAATCAGGGACCAAACTTGGGTGTGTGCACGCATGCGGCAGACAATTTTCAAGGGAGTCATTTCCCCAGCCTCAATCCTTGTTTCTAAAATAAGAAATTTTGTTAGAAACAGGAAACACCTGATATTTTTATATAGAAAGATACAATAAGCCAGGTGTGGTGTTTTATGATTTAAACCCAGCACCCAGGAGACAGGCAGGCAGCAGGGTCCACACAGTGAGATCCCCTAGAGAGACAGAGAGGGGAACGGAGAAATCCCACACAGCAAGGACCAACATACATACTTGCTGAATAATCTTTTTGACACAAGGCAGCGGAAGCCCCTGGTAGTTGGACTTGATGATCCACTTGAGTAGATGATGTCCCAAAACTTCAAACACCATGCAGATGTCTGGGGCTCATTAAGGAAGAAAAGGCAGGCAAGACGTGGATTCAATTCCTAAGTCCCTTTCAGTCACAGAACTACCTCGAAAACACAAAGCTGTCGACAATGACTCGACACCACCAATGAACAACCGCAAGGAAGGCCGTCTGGGACAGAGTGCGCACATTAACACACTCGGGCGGAAGCAAAGGAGGGTCTGATGTGAAACAGACAAAACACCAGGCTCAGGGTCGGCCTTAGGCCTCTTCTGGAATGATGGGCTACACTCCCACCCTCACAGGCTCAAAGTCAAGAACACGCTCTTCTTTAGCACCAGCGACAACGCACAGAACTTAACTGAAAAGAAGGAAATGCCAAAGTGTTCTTCTGTGTCTCTACTAGTGAGGAGCAAACCGAGTGTTCTGTGAGACAAGTGCCCCAGCACTGGGCTACCCCTCTCCACCAACATTTCTAAAAACAGGACTTAATGTTCAGCCCGACACCTCTGTACCGCTCTTCATGCCAGCATAGCACATGCAGCAAGCACACTGCATGAGCTCTGAGGCAGTGCAGAGGCTTGGCAGCCATGCTGATACTGCCCAGCCCCAGCTTCATTACAGCCTGGAAAGCCAAGCAGTAGGCACCTCAACAACAAAAAGCCTAGGTTCCCAGAAAACGGCCAAATCCCGAGTTCCTTACAGGGTGGCTGTGCAACAGTGGAGGAACAAGCCCTTAGTGTTCCGATTAGCACCTGCTACTATGTAGTCCAGGCTGCCCTCATCTGGACGTGGAAGAAGCACCACTCAGAGGCAGGCACATTGTAAGTTAATATAGCAGCTGAAAATGAAAATTAATGCAAACACAGGGTTTGAGGAGGGGCAGAAAAGTTTCCTAGAGAATCCAGAGCCAAAGAATACACAGAAGCAGCGGTAACACCAACACAAGATTCCTGGTTCCAATCACAGCGATGAAGACTAGAACCACCTGTAAAACCTGCAGGTAAACCAGACGACTGGTTATATAAGGAATACGGGCTCACTCACAACAGGGCACGTCTCACTGAGACTTAGCACGGTCCACACCTCGTGCTGATGCCATATAACAAAAAGCACACACCACTCAGGGCAATCGACAGAAACTGACCAGCCTGAGGAAATAACTAGACAGACCTAAATTCAGGCACAAAGCAAGCAGACTTTAAGAGGGAGTCCTGAGACTCCCAGCAGACTGTGGGTTGCAAATCCAGGCAGTCCCAGGCAGCAACAGCTCACTGAATAAGGCACCAAAGGCAAAGGTAGACCATGGTGATTTGTTGGCACTTCCCTCCCCCAGCACCCGAGCAAACAGGGAGGCAAAGCATCAGGAGTTAAATCTCTCTCAACTATTTCTCCAGCATTATGCCTGCCCGTGTGCCACCATGCTCCCCACCATGATGAAAATAGACTAAGCCTTTGAAACTTCAAACAAGCAAATTATGAAATGCTTTTCTTTATAAGAGCTGCCTCGGACACAAGTCTCTTCAGAGCAGTAGAACACTAAGACACTGACACCCTGGAAAATGGTAACAGAGAGGCACAGACACCTGAGGCAGGGGGTATTGCTACAAAGGCCTGGAATTGTTTGCAACAAACATACCCCAGACAGGGAGCTGAAATTTCACCACACACAAACACTGGTTGGTAGGGTTTTTCTGTAGTGTAGTGGACATTACACTGGCCTTGCCAATTAGCAAATGAGGGGTTGTGTTTGGATGACAGTTACTAGGGGGTCAAAGAGATCTGAAGATGACTGTTTAGGTCACTGGTCATGGTTAAGTTCTACATAAAAATTACACTATATAATTTCCTCAGTGAGTCTTGTATCATTTGTAGGTTTTGTTTCATCTTTCTTCACCAGGGTACGGCGGGCTGAGACAGGATGTGACTGGTGTTGAGACTGAGGTTTTGGTGCTTATTCTCAGAGTTGCTTTTGTATTTGAGCAGTCAAGCCACTCAAACCACGTCAACGACACTGGAAGACTATTCTGAGACACGAGGAGCACAGTGAACGGCCCACAGCAGGTCAATGTTGGGTTTTCTGGTGGAGTGGGTTGTAACTATGCACAGCGAATGGCTAAGTCATTCATGAGATGAGATACTTCAGGACAGCAGGTGACAGGGTGCTGGCCAGCAGATGGCTATTTGTTAGCACTTCGTTACCAGAGCATTTGAAAATGACAAGGGAAGTAAAAGGGACTGTGAACAAGCCAAAAGGCAAAGAAAGCAGCATGTAGCGGCACACGCCTTCCACTGACTGAGGCTCACCTCGATGTACCTCTAGAGCAGAATCAGGCCAGCCAGGGCCACAGGATGAGGCCAAAGCTCCAATATTTCCTTTCGATTGTTATAACTGAAGCAGATAACTAAATGTTAGAAACAGTTTTACAAACTATCCTTTTCTAATTTCTTTTTTTTCCTTTTTTTTTGAGACAGAGTTGCTCTGGAACTCACTCTGTAGACCAGGTTGGCCTCAAACTCTCAGAGATCTGCCTACCTCTGCCTCCCGAGTGCTTGGATTTAAGCAATGTGCCACCATGCTTGGCCAAACTATGTCTTCTAATCAGGTTAAATTTAAAAGATTTAAAGCTATAATTACTAACTGTTAGTTTTTTGGTGGTAAGCATCAGTAATAGCGGGGGAAAAAACTCCCTAAAAGGTTGAAAGTTTTAATTGTGTCAAGTTAAAGGAGTTTGAATTGTGCACTAAAAATATTACTTTGGAGCTGGGGGTGGTGGAAACCTTTAGTTCCAGCACTCAGAAGGCAGAGGCAGGCAGTTCTCTGTGAGTTCAAGGCCAGCCTGGTTTACAAAGAGTGTTTCAGGACAGTCAGGGCTACATAGCAAAACCTTGACACTACCACCTCCACCAAAAAAAAAAATTTACTTTGGACCTTCCAAATGGCTCACTGGCTTAGGGCTGTAGAGATACTTGCCACTAAAGCTTCATGATGAGTTCAATCCTCAGTTCCGAGTTCTCTTCTGACCCAATTTGTCATGACATTGACACGTTTGCACGTGCAATAATAAACTTACAAGTTACTAGGTTGAGTTTTGTGGGCAGCACAGTAACAGCCACCTGCTAATTTCAGGTAGAGAGGTATATGCGGGGTGCATGCTGCTATGATATTGCTTGAGATTAAGAAATAGGCCTGAAGCTGGGCGGTGGTGGCTCACACCTTTAATCCCAGCATTCAGGGAGTCAGAGGCAAGCAGATCTCTTGTGGGTTTGAGGCCAGTCTGGTCTACAAAGCGAGTTCCAGGACAACCAGAGGTACACAGAGAAACCCTGTCTCGAAGGAAGAAATACAAACAAACAAACAAAACAGGCCTGAGGGGGTTGGAGAGATGGCTCAATAGTTAAGAGCACTGGCTGTTTTTCAAGGACTGGGATTGATTCCTAGCTCCCACAAAGTGGTTAATAACCCTTTCTAACCCTAGTCCCATGGGAGCCAACACCCTCTTCTGGTCTCCATAGGCACCGCATGATGTCTCCATACAAGCAAGTTAAATACTCATACACATTGGGGGGCAGGGCACAGATTTGGAGGGCCCAGTGAGAACTATTCTCCCTCACTCCTGGGTGCTTAGAGAGCAGTTTCAGATTTTTATCTCAGTAATTACTCCCATTGTGAGCACAGCTGGCTGTGGCTCATTGCACATTCCATGTAGCTAGCTACCCATAAATCTAAACTTAAGACATGTTGGGCCCCTTATTATAGGATGTAATTGCTCCATTTAATTTTTTTTAAGTATTTATCTTACTTTATGTATGTTGTTTTCCCTAAGTGTGTGTGTGTGAGACTGTATCTATATATGTTTGTTCCACATGGCTACAGGGCCCAAGAGACCAGAAGAGGATATCAGATGCCCTAGAGCTGAAGTTACAGATGTTTGTGAGCTGCCATGTGGGTGCTAGGGATTGAACCTGATCTTCCTGAAGAACAGTAAAGAGTTCTTAGCCCCTGGCCCTTCTCCAGCCCCCATTTAAGTTCTAAACATAACAGACACAACAGTTCACACTCTTTACTACTAAGGCCTGTTGAAATACATAAGAATATTTTTCATGAAAAAAATTACATGATGGCCAGGCATAATGGTCTGTGACCCCCAACCCTTGGGAGGCAGAAGCAGAAGAATTTTCATGAAACTAGCCTAGACTACATAGTGAGATCAAAGTCAGCCTGGGCCACATGGTAAGTCCTTGTCTTTTATTTATTTATTTTTAAAAAGTACTTCCCTTAAGCCACAAAGCTACTTACTATTTTTAGATCTTGATGTTCTTTGCAAAGGGGAATGAGTAATATTCTAAAGACACAGAACAAATAGACATAACCCATATGTGTGCCTTGATGCCCACAATAAAGAAAAGGATGTTATTATTGTTTACCTTAAACACAGATGCTGAGTGTACACAGCTAGCATCTTTCTATGGTAATGAATTATTTCCTGATTAATTAAGAGTAAGTTCTTGGGGTGGTAAGGTGATTTGGTGGGTCTGAGTGTTTGCTGATCAAGCCTGACTATCTTGAGGTCCATCCCCAGAACTCATGCTGGAAAGAGAACCAACTTTTGAATGTTATTTTCTGGCATGCACACGCACACACACACACACACACACAGGAAAAAGAACTGACTTCTGAGCATATTTTCCGACACAAACATACATATGAGGTCAGGAGAGAACTCAGAGGAGTCAGTCCTTTCCATCATAGGGAACTGGGGATTAAAGATAAATAAACTGAGGGCTGGAGAGATGCCTCAGAGGGTAAGAGCACTGCTCTTCCAGAGACCCCAAGTTCAATTCCAACAACCACATGGTGGCAAACAACCATCTGTAATGAGACCTGGTGCCCTCTTCTGGCCTGCAGGCATACAATACATACAGGCAGAACACTGTATACATAATATATTTAAAAAACAAAAACTGAGGGCTAGAGAGGTGGCTCAAGTGATTGGGAGCACTTGATGCTCTTGCAGAGAACCTGGGTTCAATGTCCATCACCCACATGGCAACTTACAACTGCCTGTAACTCAAGTTCCACGTTACCTGATCCCCTCCTTCTGATCTCTGAAGGCACTGCACACATGTGGTGCACACACATACATACAGGCAACACCCCGTGCATAGTTTGAAAAATAAAATTGAAAAGAAAGAAAAAACAAATTGAGTTCTTAAAGGATACGTGTTCCATTAACACCTGATATTTTAAAGTCATCTAGTAGTTGAACAACCATTTCTCCATTTGGATCGTTCGGGTCTGAATTGCGAACCTTGATTGAAAAGAAGCCGTATTAGCACAAGTGAAGCAATACAGTGGTCAGTCAACAGGGAGGAGCAAGCTGGCTGAGCCTCACTACACACTGCTGTTACCCCAGTTCACCATAAAAAGGACAAGAAAGGCTTCCAATAAGATAAACGTGTGTTTCCAGATATAAACCCAATCAAAGATACTGTATTTGTTCTGGGTCGGTCAGGGGTTATTGAGCTGCGGGTCATGGCTATCTCTAACAGTATTTACATTTTGATTCCTAATAGTAGCAAAATTACAGCTGTGAAGTAGCAACAGAAACAACTGTTATGTTTGGGGGTCACCAGAGCATGAGGAACTGTATTAAAGGGTGGCAGTGTCAGCAGGCTGAGACCACTGATCTAGGCGGTGTCTCTTTCGACAGTCTTACTATGCATCCTTGGCTGGCTGTGAACTCAGAGATTGGCGTGTCTCTGCCTCCCAATCGCTGGGTCTAAAGGCATGCGCCACCACATCAGGCAGCCATGTCTTTATGATATACAGTAGGCATTACAAACTTACAAAATTATTCCTTTGACCAGGGGCATGAAAGCCACTCATGGCAGGGCTGTGTATAAAGTTCTGCTTACTGGAAACGATGGGGTAAGTGCTTGTAAGTTGAATCTAACCACGCAATCTATCAATCTCTACAACATGCAGGGAACAAACCCTTCATCTTCCTGTGGCTTCAAGGAGCACTGAGTCTGCAGTAGCCCTTGTCTATGTGATGCTGAGACGGGGCACAGACTCCATGCTACATGGTGACCTCACACTTACTGATTTCAGCAGTCGGATTTCATCTAGTGCTGTTTCTGTATAATGTTCGGCACTTTTAACTACTTTCATTGCCACAAACCTCTTTCCCCTAAAAAAAAAAGAAAACAATTCAGACTAAATTATTATATTATCCATCTTTTATCTTTATAGCTGCTAAGATGTAGTGGTGACTGAGAAAATGAAGATTATCGTGCACCCTAGGAGTGGCACAAACCGGTCAGACTGAGCTAATAGAAGACGTGCCAGGTTCACACATCGAACATCTTCTCTAGGTAACGTCCACCTTCTGATTATGCGGACAGCTAAAATCCTTCATCACACAGTAAAGAAGACGTTATAGTAAAATAATTTTGCACTGGTTGGCCTAATTACCTGGATATTTAACTCTACTCCAGTGAGAAGACAATGATGAATCTTTCTTATACAGCATTAAATATGTGTACAGCCTTGAAGCTGGCAGGGCCACCTGCTTTACTCAGACATTTAGTCAGTCTCTTGCCTCTGGGATGGAGAGGCAGTGTGACTGACTCTTCGTAACGGGAAGGCAGAGGGCTGGCCACTGACAAGCCCACTGTGCTTCTGTAGCAACCTGTGCCACAATGAAACCCACTATGTGTAATCAGCATACAGTTGCTAATTATTTATCTATAAAAGTAAACTTAAAAAAGGGACACAACCTAGAGATAGACCTAGATCACCTCTTGGATGTCAGACAAAACATGAGGTTTATCTCAATCCTTCCCAGAGCCACGCAAACTTACAGAATATCCCACGATAACCACACTGTTGAAAAGTGTCCCCAGCCCAGCTTCCGGATCACGTGGTATCTCCCGTTAAACAGATCTCCAATTTTCACAAGGTGATAACCTCCTGAAAGAAACGGGGGGGGGGCGCAGAGGAACCAGGATGAGGAACTCTCGTACCTTGCATCCTGTCAGCACCACACACCATTTACTGAACTGTACCATGATCCACCTATGAGATTCTTCAGTCAAACCCACCAGTGTCACTCATCTTGCTGCGAGGAAACTGACCCTATGAAAATCTGTATCACCTCAGCCTGTGCTCACAGTCCACAATACTGCTGGTCCCTCAAAAGCCCAAAGATCTACTATAAAACAAACCAATCTGGGGCTGGAGAGATGGCTCAATGGTTAAGAGCATTGCCTGCTCTTCCAAAGGTCCTGAGTTCAATTCCCAGCAACAACATGGTGGCTCACAACCATCTGTAATGGGCTGGCGCCCTCTTCTGGCCTGCAGACACACACACAGACAAAATATTATATACATAAAAAAATCTACTACACTGATCATCTCAAAAATTTTTAAAAGAAAGAATAAGTCAAGCAGTGGTGGCATACACCTTTAATCCCAGCACTTAGGAAGCAGAGATAGACAGATCTCTATGAGTTTGAGGCCAAACTGGTCTACAAAGTGAGTTCTAATCACCACTATTAATTTAACTGAAAACACCCACACACAGACAAACCAGAAAACAGTTAAGGTCTGTTCTTCTAAATATAGGCCAACATGGTGAGTTCCAGGCCAGCCACACAAGGAGACCCAGATCCATCCCCTTACTAACCCCCCCAAAAAACAAAACAGAAAGAAAGAAAGAAAGAAGAAAAAAGGAAGAAAGAAACAAACAGAAAAGATGCCTTAGATGCACGGGTCAACACTTCTCTTTGCTTGTTGGGAAAAGGTCCAAGCTCTCGTAGCCAGCAAAGCAGATCCTCTACTGCATCTACTGTAAGGATCCTGGGAAGCTGCACCAGGACTAAGAGCACAGCTAGATCTGATTGCCCAGCAACACTCAGCCGCCATCACCATGAGAAAAAGGATTACATCATGGTATTTTTGAAAGCTCTATATGCCAGCCCAGTGCAGGGGTGTACACCTACAATCACAGCACACACAGGCCAGACTGGGTTCCAGAGCCAGCTCTAGTACTGGTGTGCCACTCTCTGAAACCGTCAGAGGGAAACATGGACTGTCACACGCAGAGGAAGAGTTCTCCTTTTCTAAATCTATCTATCTATCTATCTATCTATCTATCTATCTATCTATCCATCCACCCACCCATCTTTAGAGACAGGCTCTCTCTACATAGCCAGGGCTGTCCTGGAACTTGCTCTGTAAACCAGGCTGGCCTTGAACTCAAGGAAGAGATCCGCCTGTCTCTGCTTCCCAAATGCTGGGATTAAGAGAGTGCACCACCACTACCCGGCTTGGAAATTTTTTTAAAAGATTTATTTATTTATTATGTGTTCTGTCTGTCTGTATACCTGCTGGCCAGAAGAGGGCACCAGATCTCACCACAGATGGCTGTGAGCCACCATGTGGT
>LOJH01018880.1:0-13378 GCA_001685095.1 Ellobius talpinus | reverse complement strand
AGAGAGAGAGAGAGAGAGAGAGAGAGAGAGAGAGAGAGAGAGAGAAGAGAGAAAATCACTGAGTGCATTCGATTGTGCCTCAGACTTTGACCAGGACCCAGATGCTTACCTGGGGTTAAAACTGTCACACAAAGTTGAGTTGGGTTTCAGAGCTCCTCAGGTATCTGCTTTGTGTTGGTCATGGCGAACAGTGTCTGGCTGGTGAGTTCTCACGAGACCGTCTGCATCTGTGGTTCTTCCCTTGTGAGCAGACAGGAGCGCTTAGGTAGTGTCTACTAACCACATCAATAAAACACAGCCCAGGTACTACACCGCCTCACCACCGCGTAACCACTGCTCATCGTGGGTCAGTACCACAGGACCTCCATGGAACTTACTGAACCTGCTGGAAGTTCAGGATGGACTGTGACGAGTAGGGCCAAGCAGGGTTGACCAGGACAGCCTTCTTAGAGTTTGCAAGGACAATGTGGAGCTTGGGTTGCCGAGAAGAGAAACGTTCATCTTGATTGTCAACTTGGTTTGCTTGAGAGTCACCTAGGAGATTATTGAAACACATCTCTGGATGTGTCTGTGAGGGTCAGAGAGGATGAACCGAAAGAGCTGGAGTCCAGTGATGGTTTCATGTATTCTCACATGAGAAAGATGTAAATAGAGGGGTGTGGCCGAGCACTGGAGCATTTGCCTCACATGCAAGAGGTCCTCAATTCAACCCCCAATTGCAGGGCATTGCGGACGGTGAAAGAAAGATGAAAAATAAGAATGGATTACTGGGAGGTAGCAGAGTGGAGGAAATTGGGGCCTAGCTAGATAGGGGAAATAGGTCCCTGGGACACATCCTTGAGGCTGAATTTTGGCCTGGCCCTTTCTTGCCACAGCTCCACTCTGCTTCCTGGCCTCCATTATGCAAGATGCTCTGCTCTACAGAACTGTGCCTTCATGGACTAAAACCTCTGAAACTCTGGGCCAAAACTGACCCTTCCTCCATTAACTTGCCCATTTGGGTCAGAAACTTTGTCACAATGCTGCAGAATCTAACTAACCCTGGTGTCATGGGGGGGAGCTGGTAAAAAGGAACAGGCACTAGAATCAGTTTTCTCTGCCATTTTATTTTCTCCTGGTCCTTGTGTTTCTTATGCACCTTTCTTGATGTTCAATGTCCAGAATATAATCTCCACCTGCTCAGTCAGTCCATTCATTTAGCATCTTCATTGTTATAGTTACACCACTGAGTGCCAAGGGTACAACATGAAGAAGAACCACTCTCACTCACAGGAACTCTCAGCCCAATGTAGAACTTGGAAACCTAATAGAACTCTCCCACCATCTCCTGTGATGATGGGAATACCTATCTATACCATCTAATGTGGAAAACGGTAGCCACATGTGGCTATTAGGCACATGAAATGTAGCTAAAACAGCCAAAGACTCAAATTTATAATCTCATTAAATCATAAATAACTTTTGTTTAAATAGGCACATGTGCCTAAATGAAAGCCTTAGCAGATAACTTTAGTTCAGTGGGAAAAATAAGTCACCAGGCCATTCCATGGGCAGGATAGTGTGGCCAGGGCCTCATCTGTGGTCTACTCAAAGAAATAAGGAGATAGTATATCGGGGTCCTCCTAGGAACTAGGAAGTCTTTCTCTTCCCAACTGAGGGTACCTCTGAAAAGGACATGGTCAATGGTATGGGATGTGGTGTGTAGGGTATAAATCTCAAACTAGTGATGCCTTCATTTTTCACAGACTTCCTGCTGAGATCCCCCATAGGCTAACCAGAAGAGCTGGTCTTAAACAAGGGCAGGCAGATGTTCTCTGCCCGATGGCCTGGCTCTCTGCCCTCTTTGATCTCCAGGGGGTAGGTGATGACAGATGGACTCATGACTCTCCCAAGATGAAGGGATCCAAAGAGCTGAGCTGACCCTGGGAATGATGACTGCACCCAGGGGAGAGGGTGCAGGGTATCTGGAGACCATCTGGAAAGCTGGGAAGCATTTAAGGGAAGAGGATTGATGTAGGGGGAAGAGGTTACCAGGAGCCAGTTCCTCAGTGGAGGCCAAGACTCCCTGGGTCACTCTTGTCCTCTTGCCCATATGGAGAACCAGGGGTGGAATTATCAGGGCTCTGTGGAGCAGCTGGAGAACAGTTATTGTGGGGTTGGGCCATTAAAGCATCATGATGGGGTCTTCCAGGGCCCTCCTGTGTGAGAGACCTGCATGATCATCTGGTAGGGTCCATATCACATTATCCCCATCAGACCTGGGTACCTACCTATGGGTGCTGACCAACGTGTTGGAGAAAGAGTTTGCAGAGATGGAGATTTAATGTCTGTACATCTGAAGTAGAATTCTCAGTCTGATCTTTAACAGTCACCCTCCCCCAATAGAAGCTGGGAATAATCATGGATTCTCTCTTTTTCCTTCTTTCTCTCAATGTCTTCATCATGGGAAGTTTTGATGATTCTCCCTCTAAAATTTATTTTACTACTTTTCCTGACACAGTTCTGGCCCATGTTTCTACAATTTCTCATCCATGAATTTTTCTTTGATCATCCTGTTTTCTAGGCTTTGGTCTTCACAAAAGCCAAAACAGTTATTTTTTTAAAATCCAGTTGTTTGCTCGTTTGTCTACAATATTTTCAATGCCTTCACATTTTGCTCAGGATTATAGCTACTCTCTTTGGCATGACTCAAAAGGAGTCACACAAGTAGCTTCCAACTCATCTTCACAAGTGTCATCTCCAGTGTTCCTGCTACACTGACTTTCCAGTTCCTCAGACAAGCCCAGGCCTTCCCATGTTGCAGCCTCCCTCTTGTTTTCTTGATGTGGCTTCTTCTCATCCTTGACCCCCCATGGCTCATAGCTGAACCCCTTTTTTTCTCTTCTTCCATATACCACTCTTCCTCCTTCCCTTTTGAGCAAACATTTTCTTGTTGCCTATCTGTCTCTTTCACCATACTCTAAACTTGATCAAAAAAGGGGCCATACCATGGTACACCCAAAAGTTGCTTGATGCTTTGAACACAAAAGGAACCAGATAAACATTCATTCAAATATGATAAAGTCAGGAGGTAGATCAGTGGATGAAGATGCTTGCTACCAAGCTGGATGACCTTTTGATCCCTGAGATCCACATGGTAGAAAAAGACAACAGACTCCTAACAAGTTGTCCTTTCCCCCCCACACTAAGTTTAAAATGTAATAAAAATGTAAAAATGTGAATGATTGATTTTTCCTTTCTCACTCTTGCAAGCCAGATCTGTTCCCTGTTAGGAGGAGGATGTGTCACCCTGAAGACTTCCAACACTAGCTTCAGTTATTACTGGAACTAGCCTTGCTTTTTCCCACCCTCCCTTCACTATATTTAACATAAGTTGACTTTTTCTAGGATTACCAAGGAAGTATGGATTTGCAAAGAACCTCAGCTTTATTCAGCTTTTTGTCCACAGTGCTGTGTCTGAACCCAGGGCCAATAGTTGGTGGATACTGTGGTGTGAGCAATCTTTTTCTCGTTTGGGGCTAGCTAGGATTTCCATAAACCTGGACAACAATAGTGGGCAAGGACCAAGCAGCTGATTCATGGGTAAGGCAATTTATTCTTTCTTTTTGAACTGTCATTCCAGATTACATGTAGTTCTTTTTCTGAGTGTTACAGACCAGTTCATGGTATAGTATGGTACTGGTGCAAAGATAGGCTGCACATATAACCTCAGAGCCTGTATAACCAAGACCCTCTGAGTATCTCTCCTCTCTGTTGTGAACCTCTTTGTCCAGTTAGCACCATGGCTATCCTATCCTGGTAGAAGTCATGAGGTAGAGTGACTTTCCCAGATATCTGATTTTAAAATGGCTGACATCATTGCTCTGAATCCCTTGTTTAAGAAATAATATTCATTTTTCCCCAAAATAGTAAAGTATCACTAAAATTGGGGAATATTATCACAATAACTTTTAATATAAGCTCTGAATAGCCTAGACAATGCAATAGGAAGGGAAATTCTGAGTAGCTTATGTATGGGGAATGAGGGAACATAAGCACCATTTTTTTCAGATGGTGCCATCATCTCCATATGACTGAATGACCATTGCCTCTTCAGTATCTCCTTCTCTTGGGTTAGCTCATAGACATTGCTTGAGAATCTATTCCTTCACAGTCTTGACCCATGTGATCTATATGGCCTGTCTTCCTTAGCAATATGAGTCATGTGTATGATACCCCAATCTAACCAATCAAAACCCTCCATACTTTTGTGTTGTCTGGTGAAAGCCATTAGTCTGAGAAGAAATCTAAAGACAAATGTGAGATATAAAGAAAACTGATCTAAATACTTCTGGTGTTAGTATTTACACTAGATTTTCTATCTTGAGTGCAAACATTTTCCTTTTGCTTAGGAAGAGTTGCCCTTGTAAACCTGAAATCAAAACACTCCTAGCTGATGCATCTATCTAAAAAATGAATAATAAAAAAGCAATTACAAATAGTATGAGAGGTGCCCTAAGGTGGCTAGATATAAGATAAATATATAATAGTTGACAGCCTTTTTATAAGTTACTAACAAATAGAAAACAAGTCATTTTTTACTGGTAATATCAATGAGGACCATAAACTTCTTAATAAATACTACAAATTTGTTCAGAAACCACCAACCACCAAATGCCATAAACATCAACTAAAAAGGTAAAGTCAAAATCATGACAATGCCAGTACTCTTCCAGGATTTCATCCAACCAGTACATTAGATGAAATATAATCAGGTCCGTATTTTTGGACCTGATTAAAATTTTGATTTGACATATTGCTCGTAAAGTGAAATGTGTGGCTAAAATGTGATGGTAAATTAGATCATAAAATGTTACTGACCTGCTGTATTCTCAGGTTCCAATATGAAGTTGAAAAGACATCTGTAATAGGCAATCTTGATTGTCAATATGAAAGGGTCTAGAACTCCCACAGGCTTCTGAGCATGCCTGTGATGGCGTTTCTAGGTTAGGTTAACTAAAGCAGGAGGAGCAATCTAAATGTGGGCAGCCCTGTTTCATGGGCTGGGATCCTAGGTTGCATTTGAAAAAGAGAGAAAGTGAGCTGAGCACCAACATTTATCACTCTCAGCTTCCTGCTGTGGACACAATGTGACTTGCTGCCTCACACTCCTGCCACCAAGACTTCTCTGCCATGAGGGTCTGTACACTTAGACTGTGAGACAACATACATGTTTTTATCAGTATGTTGTTTTTGTCAGGTATTTTGTCATGGCAACACGGAAAGTAATGAATGCAGCATCTTGTAAATGATGAAATAAAAACTCTCACTCAAAAGAAAAAGGAGAAAGGGGAAGAATGAACATGTCTTAGAAGAGCTAGTAGCCAATATACAAATAAACGTGCCAGTCTGCCCTGCAGACCTGTTGTGCAGATTAAGATAGCAAAGAGGCTGGGGTATAGCTCTTGCCAGAGCACTGCTGAGCATGTGCAGTACCCTGGGCTTGTACCTAGCACTGAAAATCAATAATATACACAATAGTGACAACACACATACATGCACACACATAGGCATGCACATCAGGCACACACACATGTGCGCGACCATACTTTGGTTAGCAGGGAGATAGGAAGCTGCTTTGAACTGTTGTGTTTGGGTGGCAAAGGCCAGGGAGGGTGGGAGCTGATAAAAGCAAAGTTGAATTGGGAAAAGGTGCTGTAGTTCTGTTCTTGCCTTTCCTCCACTCTGCATGGGGACAGGCATTTTGTGACTCTTGCTTTTTATTAATTTTTAAAATTTATTTTACATACCAACTACAGTTTTTCCTCCTCTTCTCCTCCTGCTCCCTTCCCCTCCTCCCTTCTATTCTCCCACATTCACTCATCAGTTTCCATTCAGAAGGGCCTCTCATGGGAGTCAACAAACCATGGCATATCAAGTTGAGGCAGGACCAGGCTCCTCCAGAACATGTGGCTGAAAGACTAAGCTCTTGAGAGAGCTCTGCCATCTCCGAGGGAATCCCAAGCTGGACTGCAAAGGCCTTTTGAAGCAAAAGGTTTTGAAAGATGAGTGCAAAACTTAAAATATGCTAAATACATTTGCAGATATGGGAGACCATAGTATTTGCTATGAAACAACCCTAACAACACAAATCTTAAAAGTGCCATATGGAATTATTGGCAAAAGAAATATAATAATTGAAATAATAAATTTGATAGACAAATAAATAATGAGATGAATACAGCTGAAGAACAAATTAGTGACTTGGAAAATCAGAGGAAGAAAGCAGTTCAGAAAGTAGCAGGAAAGGATGCAGGAACATTTAGAAGAAAAGTTTAGGAACATAGAGAAGGAAATAGAGTGGTAAACTATAGATAACAAGAATCCTGGAAAAAGATTAAAAACATAAGAATAGAGGAGGTAAAAACAAACTCTCTAAACTTAGATGTTTCTCAGGATTGAGAAAATAATCTTAGATTAAAAGGCTTGATGGAAGGCAAATAGAACAGAGGAGTAAACTAGCAAAATTTAAGAGTGGCAAAGGACTCATTTGTGGGAGAAAATCCTTTCTCTACTACATTTCAAGAGTAGGAAAAGTTCAAAAATTAATGGAATCCTTGTATTTTTATTGTAGGAAAATACAACATAAAATTGACCTTCAGAACCAGTATCTAATGTACACTTCAGGGAGGTCGAGCCGATGCTGTCAGGCAGCCTCTACCACATCCATCCCCAACATCCTCATTTTCATTAGTGGAAACCTTTTACTCACAAAACAAACAACTCTTCACCTCCCACTCCCAGCTTCTGGGAGCTACTGGTCTGTTTTCCACTTCTGAACTTTGGTTTTTAGACCTTAAAGTGCAGGAGAGCATCTTTAGTTCCCTGTGAGGCAAGAGTAAATGATGCCCAGTTTAAGAGTTGCTGGTGGACTCTTGAACAACCATCAGAGCCAAAAGACAATGGAAAACTTTGACTCAATACTTTTGTTTTTAATCAAGTTGTGATTTGAATGATTACAAACACACACACACACAGCAATACAAAGGCTCAGACAATCATCCACAAAGGGTGACTATTGAGGACCAGTGAGATGACTCAGTGGGTAAAGGGGCCTTAGCAACTTCTGGTACCTGAGTTCGATCCTTGAGATCTTCATAGTAGAAGAAGTCAACTGACTCTCACAATTTGTCCTCTGACCTCCACATACACACTGTACAATGGGTGTTTGCACACATACAATAAATATATAAACATTTGTTTGAAAGATGCATATTGAAAATACCTCTTGAAATGTTTAAGAAGGAAACTAAAATCAAGAGTTTCTGCAAGATAGAACAGATGAGAAAGTAGCCATAGCTCTCAGTACATTTCTTTGTTATTTATTGATGACATTTTTAGACAGGGTCCTTAGTCCAGGCTGACCATAAATTTGCTATATAGCTGCTATATAGCCCAGTATAACCTTAACTCATGATCTTACTGCCTCTACCTCCCAAATGCTGGTTTTACAGGTGTGCATCACTATGTCCTGTTTCTTCACTTATTTTCTGTCTTATTTTTCTTCTGTGTATGTGTGTATGAGTGTAAGCATATGTGTGAGTGAGCATATATTTGAGTGTGTGAGCGTGTATATGAGTGCATAAATGTGTATGTATATAAGAGTGTATGAGTGTGTGTAAGTGTACGTTGGTATATGTGTGTGTATATGTGTGAGGATATGTGTGTGTGAGTGTTATATGTTTATGTAAGTGTGAGTATGTATGTGTGTGAATATGTGTGAGGATGTGTGTGTATGTATGTGTGAGTGTGTATGTGTACGTTTGTTGTGGGAACTCCTTCAGCCAATAGCCTTTAAGATACCAACCTACTTTGGGTGTGGTCTCATGTACTCTAAGTGCAGATGAAAAGTTTGCATGGCCCTTTTTTCTGCTGAATTCAGTTCCAATTCCCAGTGTATGCAGAGGACTGCAGATCGCTACCCTTACTATGAATTTATCCCCAAATAAATAAAATTTTGTTATACTCCATTCCGGGCTATTGTGGAACTCTTTGTTACTCCAACATTTATTTATGTCTGAGTGTGTGTGTGTGTGTGAAAGTTTATTTGTATGTGGCAAGAGTATGGATGTTCCTGCCTCTGTGTGTGCATGTAGAGGCAAATGGTTGATATGGGAAGCCCTCCCTGCTATTTCTGTCTGTCTAAAGATTTATTTCTTTTATGTGTGCTAATGTTTGCCTTCATGTAATTGTACCACATATGCTCAATATCCTTGGAGATCAGAAGAGGGTGTCAGAATTTCCTTGTTACAGACAGTTGTGAGCCATGTGGGTGCTGGGAACCAGAGTCCTCTGCAAGATCAGCCAGTGTTCTTAACTACTGGACCATCTCTCCAGCCCCTCCACTAGCTCTCTTGACCTTAGTTTTTGAGACAGGATTTCCCACAGAACCCAGTTGGAGTTCTAGGCTGGCTGTTCAGCAAGTCCCTGTCTCCCCGGCAATGAGATTGCAGGCGTGCTGTGCCACACCTGGCCTTTCCAGGTATTTGTGGGGATCTAAGTCAGGTCCCCATGTTTGTGTAGGGAGCACTTTACGCACTGATTCAGCCCCCATTTGTGCTTGCTTTAAAAGACATAAAGAAATACAAAAGAAAAAGTATCCACTGCAGCATGGTTGGAGCTGGAAATAGAATTTTGAAAGGGAAAATTATTAACCATATTCCTCCAAGATCAAAAGCTAAAATTTAAAAATTGTAAGCATGTGATTTAAAAATATTTTAAAATTTTAATTTAAACTTTACTTAAATATCTGAACTTATTTTAAAAATAACATTTTTTAAAGCTGGAATGATCAAGTCAATGATTCCACACAGTGGTCACTTAGAGAGAAGGGATGGGGAGAAATCCAGGTGGTTGTAGTGATCTGACATAGTTCAATGAGTGTTATAGGATATTTGTATACTATGAAGGTGCATTGCTGTGACTGGTATAATAAAATGCTGAACAGCCAATGGCTAGGCAGAAGGTATAGGCGGGACTTCCAGGTAGGGAGAGGAAGAGGAAGAGAATCTAGGTGCTCGAGGGAAAAGCCAGGAAACACAGAAGAAACAGGAGGTGTAAGATGAAAGAAGGGTAATGCTATGTGATAGAACATAGATTAATATAAATGGGTTAATTTAAGTTATAAGAGCTAGTTAGGAACAACTCTAAGCTATAGGCTGAGCTTTCATAATTAATAAGTCTGTGTCATTATTTGCAGGCTGAGTGTCCAAAGATAGTCCCACTTATTAGAGGCATGGTGGCATGTGATATCTATTTTTTTTTCAAAGTAAATCAGTGCATTCCCAGGCATCAAAGGAAAGAGCTGCCTGTGAACTTGGTAATGCAGCATGAAACAGAGCACGTTACTGCGAGTTTCC
The DNA here is from genome assembly GCA_001685095.1 of Ellobius talpinus. Lineage (NCBI taxonomy): Eukaryota > Metazoa > Chordata > Mammalia > Rodentia > Cricetidae > Ellobius > Ellobius talpinus. The sequence continues at coordinate 3,980 of LOJH01018880.1, read as the reverse complement.
ACACCTAGAGACGAGGAAAATGTCCAGGGAATGAACACAGTTCCTGTCCATCACCTTTATTCTTCTTTTCCCTCCTCCTCTCCTTCTCTTGCATGTGTGTGATATGTACAGTCCCTTATGAGTAATTGTGCATGTCTGTGTAAACAGAGACTGTGCATTTGTTTTCCGGCCATCCAGACCCAAATAATAACACAAAAGCTATAAGTATTACAACACTGTTTGGTCAATGGCTCAGGCATATTCCTAGCTAACTCTTACATCTTAAATTAACCCATTTCTATTAATCTGTGTATCACCACAAAGCTGTGGATTATCAGCAATATTCCAGCATTTTTCTTCTTTGGCAGCTACATGACATCTTCCTGATTCTACCTTCTTTCTCCCTGCATTCAGTTTAGTTTTTCTGCCTAGCTACATTCTGCCCTGCCATAGGCCAAAGTAGCTTCTTTATTAACCAATGGTAATAAAANTACATCTTAAATTAACCCATTTCTATTAATCTGTGTATCACCACAAAGCTGTGGATTATCAGCAATATTCCAGCATTTTTCTTCTTTGGCAGCTACATGACATCTTCCTGATTCTACCTTCTTTCTCCCTGCATTCAGTTTAGTTTTTCTGCCTAGCTACATTCTGCCCTGCCATAGGCCAAAGTAGCTTCTTTATTAACCAATGGTAATAAAATATATTCACAGCATACAGAGGGGAATCCCACATCATGTTTGTATGTGTATGGAAGTCAGAGGCCATTGTCAGGCATCTTCCGCCCTTCACTGTGTGTGTTTGCTTTTTTGAGTTAAGTTGTCTCACTGACCCTGGAGTTCACCTGATTTGGCTAGGCTGGGTGACCAGTGTGCCTCAGGAATTCCCCTGTCTACACCTCCCTGGTTCTAAGGTTGTAGGTGAATGTTGGTCTGTCTGCTTTTATCTGTCTATTTTTATGTGGGGGCTGGGGAACTAAAAGCTCGCACAACAGGTGGTTCACTGCTGAGCCTGTTTCCCCAGTTCTTAGTTGACTTTCTGGAGGTGCTACATGAACTTGGCCTGGCTGCCTTAGATCCTAAAGGTTGTGGACCAACGGCCCAAGTCAACAGGGTAGCACACAGTCAGCTTGGTTTGGAAGCTACAGAGATTAGAAGGCCAATGTTGTCACTTTGCAGAGAAGTAACTGTGTTCCAAGCATGTAAACTCTCCAGCTGTAATAAAATGATATATGCACACATTAATTGAGTGCAATAAAATGATAAAGGATAGCACTTCGAAGAGCTTGCTTGGCACATGCTGTGAGTTTAGAATGCAATAATGAGAATGAGGACCATGGTAATAAATAAGGACAAAGAAGAACTTCTTACAAACAAAACCATGGGAGGTCGGGGTTGGATGCTTTGACCCAAGATTGTGAATAGGCTCTGGAATCTGTTAATAGTTCTATGGCCCCATCACTTGCCTTCGGTTTTACCTTCTCTCTCCACTTTCTGACAAACACTTTTGAGAAAGTCCAATTTTATTATGGATGAGTGACAGGGAGAAAGGGACTTGGCTGGAAGAGCAAAGAAAGACACTGCCACCCAGGATCCTAGGGCCAGGTAAGCCAGGCCAAGGACTCTGGGACATGGGGAGTGGGTGGGGGTGGATATTACTTAGCGAAGTCTTGTTTTTATTGTCCTGGCAAAGACCAGAAAGCAGTGTTGGGTAACATTCCATCCCATTTGAAAATTCCAAAGCTCAACAACTGGGGGTGAAGTCAAGGTCCCCCAGGATGGCAGTGAGCGAAGGCATTTGCAGATAAGGCCTTTGCAGTTCAGGTCAGCAAGCCTGGGCTAGGGTGCAGCTCAGTGCTAGAGTGCTTGCTTGCCTGGCACCACGAGGTCCTGGGTTCCAGCCCTAGGACCACAGAAAAAGAACGCTTAAGGGCCAAGGTTGGAGTTCAGCCCCCAGCACCTTGCTCCAAAAGATGTGGCTTCTCTTTCTCTGAGTCTTGCCAGCAGGAATGCCCCTGCCTCACCTCAGCTTCAAAGCTCTGGGCTGCCTGTAGAGGTCTTCCGTGAGTACCCATCTTACCTCTACCCCTAAACGCTCTGGCTTTGTTCCCATTAAGGGAACAGAGGTGCAAAGTTGCCTGCCATGAATCCGCCCCCCTTCTGGAGATCGTGACTCTTCGGGTCACCCAGGCCCTCTCCACTGTTTGTGCCGGGGTTTCTGGGAGTTTCCCACAGCGCCTTGGGTTGGCTGTAAGGTGGCCTCTCTGCTCCCTGCCGCCCCTTCAACTCCCTTCCGGCAAACCCTTGGGAAGCTGCCAGAGTCCATTCTCCCAGACTGTGAACACTCCATGTCTGAGGCAGGGGTCTGACTGGCAGCTGTCTTCATGCAGAGGGCCAGACCAGCAGGGGAGTTAGTCATGGGGTGGTGACCACTGACTGTTGATCAATGGTGTTCTTGGCCTGATGTTGGCTCCTTAGTGACATCTGAATCTTTGTTGCACTCAACGCTTCTTTTGTCTTCCGGTTTTCCTGAAATAAGGACCGACAAACAATTCGAGAACCGGAGCCACATGTCCCCAAATGCGTGTGGCTCGGCATTGGTCATGTTTTTCCAATTATCCCTTGTTCTGAATGCCACAGTTAATACGCCTGTGCACACTCACACACATACTCGGGAAAATTTTTAGCCAGACATTCAGGCTCCTCTTTTCCCAGAACCCTATGGGCCCTTAGTCCCTGCCCCACCCAGACCCTCAATCTCTGCTCCCGCCCCCTGCAGCCCCTGGCCCCGCGCTCACCCTGCTTTGGCAAGCCACTTTCGCAAGACAGGATGGACTTATTTTAGTGTTGCCTGGAACGTCTTTCTTCCCATCTCATTGTTTTTTCATCTTTCCCATCTTTCTGAGCAGCAAGCGGCTGTCTAACATAACTTTCCAAGGTAGCTCACCCACAGGTCCTGGTTCCTATAGCGTCCATCCTTGGTGAAACCAATCTGGTTATTTATCTTTAAAAGGATAATATATGAAAGTTATAACAGAAAGGGTATATTTAATTAGAAATGCAGACCTTTAAAACTAAAAAAAATAAGTCCAGCATGTGTGATTTATGGCAGCACCCCCATCCCAGTACTAAGGGGATTCTGAAGCAGGAAGGTGATCTCAAGTTTAGGCCAGCTTGTGAGACCTAGTGAGCTCAGACTAGCCAGAGCTCTAGAGTGAGGCCTTATTTCAAATGAGTAAATGACAAATAAATTAAAAAATATATATTATACATATTATATATACACATATATGTGTATATGTATAAATTGATGCACCAGAGAGATAGCTCAGCAGGTAAAGGCACTGCCATCAAGCCTGATGACTTGAGTTCAGTCCTTGGGACCCACATGGTGAAGGAGAAAACCAGTCTTGCCAACTGTCTTCTAGCCTTCCACGGGTGCCATGGCATGTGCAGGCACCTGCACATACATAAACACATACACAAGTAATACAATGTAATTTAATGTATATGAAATTGATAATAAAATAGGAAAATAAAAACTGCCTCTTTCCCTCTAGTTAGGCCTAATCAACATTTATGTTTGTTTGTTGTTTGTTTCTTTTTTGTAGTCCTGGAAGGAAGGATTCCCCCCCCCCATACATAAAACACACAGACTCACTATTTAAAAACCAGAAAAAGAACTGAACCCATCCTTACATAGGTTTCCCAGAAGCTTTTCCCCTTTACTCCTAGTTTGTGAGCATCTTCCCACAGAGAATTCTCCCTCTTAAAATGTTAAAGAATGTCATGAATGACCACATAAGAACCTTATACTTTTCTGTGGGGGGAGCATTTTTTATTGTGGAAAATTTCAAACATACAGAAGCTGAAACAGTGGTCCAGCACCTCCCATATGTCCTCCCAGTGTAGTGATAGGGGAGCGTGCCTGCTTTTCGTCCTGCCTGGCTCCCGCATGGCTAGCTTATATCCCAAAATAACAACATACAAATTGTATTC
>LOJH01018878.1:7300-21516 GCA_001685095.1 Ellobius talpinus | reverse complement strand
GGGAAGGAGATAGGGGAGGGAACGGGAAGAGAGGAGGGAGGGGAAATGTAGTTGGTATGTAAAATAAATTTAAAAATACACTATGCACATGCAAAGATGTTAGATAGATGATTGATAGATAGATGATAGAGATATATAGATGATAGATGATATAGATAGATGATAGAGATAGATATATAGAAGATGGATAGCTAGATAGATGATAGATAGATAGATTGATAGATAGATGATAGATAGATAGATAGATAGATAGATAGATAGATAGATAGATAGATAGATACAATAAAGCTAGGGGGCCTGGAGAGATAGTCAGCAGTTAACAGCACTGGCTGCTCTTGCGAGGACCATGTTTAGTTCCTAAAATCCACACACCTCCATTAACTAGATTTTCAAAGGATTCAATGCCCTCTTCTGATGTCAATGGACATTGCAAACAAGTGATGCAAAGCACAGACATACAGGCAAAATGCACACAAAATAAAGAAAAAGGTAAATAAAAAAAGGTAAATTTTCAAGTTCTTAGTAGTATACCTTTCTCCACTTATTAAATTGCAGAGACCACTCAGCATAAGCTCATAGAGGTAAATATTATAGGTGCTGGGATACACGGCATAAATACACCATAATATATTTAACTTAAACAATTTTATTTAAAAAGCAATTAAGAGTCAGGGACAGTGGTTCAGGTTGAGGATTGCTGAGAGATCAAGGCCAACCTGGAACACGCAGCCAGTTCCAAACTAGCTTTGTTCCTGTCTCTGCGGCTTTGGTAGTAAGAGTAGGGACCGCCAGGGGGCGCGTGTGCAAGAGCCGAGGAAAAATAGGTCCCTGAACCACAAACCAGCATCAGAGCCACCATGATGGTGTTACAATGATGATAAAGGGAAGACACAGCCAGCTACCAATCTTCATGACCACCATGGTCCCCTCTGCCCACCATCGGATAGCCATGCAAACTGCAGATCTCAGAGCCCAGGCAAGACAGAGGCCTGTTACTGAAGCGGAGAGGCATGTGATGGCCAGGAGACTTGAGCCCTTCACCCTCCACCTCTTTCCTGCCTGACGAAAGCAGCAGAGCCAAGACCTTTCCTTTTCTTTTCTTTCTCCTTTTCAAGACAGGGTTTTTCTGTGTAGCCCTAACTGTCCTGGAACTTACTTTGTAAATTTGGCTGGCGTTGAACTCACAGAGATCTGCCTACTTCTGTCTCCCAAGTGCTGGGATTATCAGAGACCTGGCTCAAAGACCATGTAAAATTCAAAAGATTGCCCATGTTATAAATTGAAGAGTTAGTTTGAAGCCAGCCTGATCTTCAAAGAGCTAGTTCCAGGACAGGCTCCAAAGCTACACAGAAACCCTGTCTCAGAAAACCAATAAATAAATAAATAAAATTGAAGGCCTGTTTCTAGGCTGTGTGGTATAGCATTTGAGACAATTAGTTCAAACCCCAACATTACAAATAAAATACTAGAATGAGTTTTCTAAAGAAAAAATATTGTATATCCAGCTCCTTTTCCACTGAGAGGCATTTGGGTGGTCTCCAACCACAAACACTGTTGTAATTAACAGTTTTGGATAAATGTCTTTATAATATTTTTCTAGGAATGGGTTGTTATCTTCTTGTATAAAACATATTTTTTTGCTGGACACCTTCATCTGAGGGAATGTCGACAATTGCAAACCAAGAAATGAGACAGGGTCTGTCTCTGAGCCTAGAGCTAGACTGGTGGCCAGCAAGTATCAGTGACCCTGTCTTCTGCTCCACATCACTGGAGAGAGTAGAGACAGCAAGAGGAGGGCAGGGCAGACAGGGAGGGCAACATGAGAGGACCAATTCAGAACAAGGCATAATGATACATCTGGATGAGAAAGAAGGAACCTCTGGCCTCAGACTTGTACATACACCTGCTTAAAATAACTGAAATGAGTTACTTCCTTTAGCAATCTCTTGATAATGTCCCACTTCTATTCAGAACATCCCAAGACACATCATACAAACAAGAAAGGTGGCCACTTGGTCTAGACTGGATTTGGGCTCATACCCAGTAATGCACACTGTATCCTGTGACTGAACTTTTAGGGAAAATCCCCTATTTACAATCTTATGTTGGGCGTTCATTTGATTACCATGGGAAGGGACACTTTAAGTCCTCTCAGCCAAAACAGGGAACCCTCACCAGGTCCCTTTGCAACCAAACTCCTTCTTCTCTCAAAGCCCACAAAGCCTAGAGCATGCTCCCTCTCGTCACCACGCCTCTCTGACACCATTTCTTTCTGAAGCCCACAAAGCCTAGACAAGCCTTGAGCATGCTCCCTATCGTCACCACGCCTCTGACACCATTTCTTTCTGAGCCACCCGCCTGCTTTACTTTGAATGAAGTATTCTTGCTACTTTGCAAATGGTGTGCAACTAATTTCACTCTCAATAAGATACCAAGAACTCTGCAAATCCCCAACCCAGACCCAGATCGCCGGGAACACTTCAGAACTCTTCATTCAGCCCCAGACTCCATCCTGCTGTTGCTCAAGGCACTTAGACAAGAAAGTCTCTGCTCAGGCTTCCTTCTGAAACGTCTCCCACTGCTTCTCATCTGAGTCTGAGCGGGGCCTCCATGAGCTTTCTAGAAGGCTTCCCCTGTGAGGAACTTCCTGTTTGCCATACTGTCTTCCCACTGCAGCCAAATAAGGCTCTTTGCACGCCCTGCCACTGCCCTGCTTTGTTCTCTGTTGCTGAGAAAAAGCTGCTTTTGCTTGCAGGTTACACAGTCCATTATTGAGGGAAGTCAACACAGGAACCTGGAGACAGGAACTAAAGCAGAGATGGGGAGAAACACTGCTCACTGCCTGGCTTTATTTTTAAAAATCTACTTATGTATTATGTATACAACGTTCCTTCCCATGGATGCTTGCATGTCAGACGAGGGCATCAGATCTCATTATAGATGGCTGTGAGCCACCATGAGGTTGCTGGGAATTGAATCAGGACCTCTGGAAGAATAGTCAGTGCTCTTAACCTCTGAGCCATCTCTCCAGCCCCAGCTTTCTGGGTTTGCTCAACCTGCTTTCTTATAGCATCCTGGACTGTTTGCCTAAGGATAGCATCACCACCGTGGGCTAATGCCATCCAGTACCGTTTGCCTAAGGGTAGCACCACCACCATGGGCTAATGCCATCCAGTACCGTTTACCTAAGGGTAGCACCACCACCGTGGTGGGTCAGTCACACATTAATTAGCAACTAAGAAAATGCTCCAGATATTCTCACAGGCAAATCTGATGGAGGCCACTCTTCCTTTGAGAATCTCTCTTCCCAGGTGTGTCAACTGAAGCTCTAACAGCTAGCTGTGAACATGCTTCCTTTGATTGGTCCCAAATCTTTGAACTCAAGTGGCCTTCAGGGAAGAGCTTGCCTGCTCTGTCATTTCTCTCCTTGAGTAAAGTGTCACCAAGGTTCCCTTCCCCCACCCATGACAAACTCATGTATGACTGGGGAAATGTCATTGCAAGAAATAATGGTGGCAAACACAGACCAAAAGCACCTTCTCATTCTGTACGCATTTCCAATCAAGGAAGCGTTGGGCTAATTCCCGCAGACGAATGTCATGCTGCCACACCTGACTTTCTGGGACTCTGGGGATTTGAACTCACTTCTCAAGCTTTTGTGCCAAATATGTCACTGACTCTACCATCTCCTTATCCCCAGCATTTAAGAATTCTTTAAAATGGTATGGCAGGAATATGGCTGTGACTAAATTGCCAGTATCATAAAAATAAATAAACAAATAATAAGAGTAATTTTGTTGCTTTATTAATTTTTTCTAACAACTTCTTTATAAAAATTTCATATCCCTAAAATGTGATTCAATAAATAACAGGAGTTTCCATGCATAAAACACTTAGAAAAGAAGTGGAAAAATCTGTTCCCAGTTCTTAAGGCAACTCAAAAAGATTTCAAATTCTGCACCATACAGGCCAACATCATAAACCTTCTCTGAGAATTAGCCTATCTCCCAGCATGGGAGTGTGGACATGCATGTCTTCAGAGGTAGGTGTTACATAAATTTGTGTACAGAAAATGGCGTTCTGAGTTGGAGATAAATAGCACTTTTAAGGAAACAAAATCAGTTTAATAGTTAAAATATTACATAGATAATCCATTCATTCTTGAGTTTAGGCACCATTTTTTCTTTTTCCCCTCGTTTTTCATTTTTGTTAAGTATTTACTGATTTATTCTGAGATGGTGTCTCATGCAGTCCAGACGCTGAGGATGACACTGAACTTCCGCCCCTCCTGCCTCCACCGCCCATGTACTAGGGTAGCCGCTGCGGATCATCAGTGCCATCTGTGCCGTTCAGGAGAGAAAGGTGCGCACAGTGCCCTTGATGGTGCCTCTACAGATGGGGCACTTTCTCAGAGAGGGAGCACAGTCTTTGCAGACGACCAGATGGCCACAGGGAATGAACACAATGGACACCTCTCTGTCCATACACACTTTACATGTTCTTTCTTCCTGAAGTTTCCGCAACTGTTCTTCCATTGGTAGAGCTATGAAAACAGGGAAATTTTTTATTTTAAACACGAGCTCTGGGGAGCCCAAGTAACCTCAGACTTTGGTTTTCCCACCTCCCATTTGCAAGTGCTGGTCACATGGCATGATGCTATGTGAGGCAAGAAAAAAGAATTTTAATGGAAAGCAATTTGCTTTTCCTCTAGTGAACCCCCCACACACAAAAAGATGATTTCCACAGGTTAAAGGGTTAGTACTCTTACCTGCAATGTCATCTGTGAAGAGACGCCTAATGTCCTGTCGCACTGGGGAAGAAAGAGCAAGGCATTACTATGGCATCCACAGTTGGTATTCAGCTATAGACTAGGCTTTCTTTATTCAATTTTGCAATGCAGGTATTAAACCCAGGGCATGATGCAGTCATGTTAGGCCAAACAGGCTCTCACTGAACCAAATCCACAGGCCAGAATACAGTCTACAAATTTATTTATCTAGTATTAATATTTGAGAAATAGAATTATTCTGTAACCCAAGCTGGCATTGAACTCATAATCTTCCTGCTTCAGTCTCCTGAATGCTGGGATTATAGGTGCGTATTACCACGTCCAGCAGCAAATTTATTTACTTATGAGTATGTGCGTGCATGCACGCATATGCCCAGGATCCCACAGTGTGCATGATGAGGCCAGAGGATGACTTTGAGTTTTCTCTTTCCACTGTGGGTTCTGGGGATCAAACTTGGGTCATCAGATTTCTGCTGGGATTATAGGGTGTGGTAGTTTGAAAGGGAGTGGCACTGTTAGGTGGTGTGGCCTTGGAGTAGGTGTGGTCTTGTTGGAGGAAGTGTGTCACTGTGAAGGCAGGCTTTGAGGTCTCATATATGTCCCAGTCACATGCAGTGAGAGAGACCACTTCCTGTTGCCTGTGCAAGATATCTGCCTGCATGCCACCATGTCCCACTGTGATAACAGGCTGAACCTCTGAACTGTGTGCTATCCCATTAAATATTTTCTTTATAAGAGTTGCCATGGTGACTGTGTCTCTTCACAGCAACAGAAACCCTAAGACAAAGGGCAAGCACTTTTACCTGCTGAGCCATCTCACCATCACCCCTCACCCCACAGATTTTAAACATTTTACACTTTGAACAAAAAACTCATAATACTAACAACAAAAGTCCTAAAATTTTGTGCAATTAAAATTTATAAGTTGGACCGGTTTCTTTCAACAATCTCCAATTTTCCAACTGAAATAGAAAATCCCCCCAAATAATTTGCTAACACTCACCAAATAAATCTTTGTATAGCACGGGGTCACGTTCCTGGAGGGTGGTTCGGAATGAGGTTGCCGCAGGCTTCCCTTTTGCTAGCACGGTATCAATCAGTGTTCCTGCGCGCAAGCTCTGGGGTTTCTGTTTCACAGTGTTGTACTCCTGCTCGGCAATTGCCCCGGAACTCAGAAGACAGTCGAGGATCGGCGTCACACATGTCAAATGCTGCAAAAGCACCATCCTGTTCTTCCGGATTAATGTTAGATCATCTTTACAGGGGAGCGGGGGGAGGGGGAGAGAAAGAGACATGTTCAAACTGGGCTCACAAGCATCTCTCTGTGCCTACATAACACACGAAGGAGATAACTTATGCATTCATAATTTAAAGATGTCCTGTACTCCAGGTTGGCCTCCAATTCACCGTGGCATTAAACTTGTGATTTTTCTGCCACTACTTCCTTAGTGCCAGTTTTCCAGATGTGTGATACGAGGCCCAGTGTATGCAGTGCTATGCACGCGAGGCAGGCGCTCTGTCAATCAAGCGATGTCCGTAGCCTGCCATTTATCTCTTCATTGGCAATGCTCTGTTTTCTACTATAAAGCTATATCTACAAAATGATGAATATTAATATGACAGGTCTGAAGAATTACTTTAGGAGAAGTAGTTAGATTTTAGATGCATTGAGTTTGTCACAAGGACACATATAGAACAATGTTAAGAAGGACAAAATGTTGCTTAGTTAAAAAAAAATCAGTCATACATGTGCATTTTGTTTCCTGTTTGGTTTTGTCTTTTCATGTAGCCCAGGCCAGTCTCAAACTCATCTCATCACTGAGGATGCCCTTAAATTTCTGCCTCCACCCAAAGGCGCAAGAGTTATAGGCATGTGTACCACATCTTGGGTTAAACACAGGAGTCCTACATGCCTGGCAAGCACTCTACCAATTAATCTATACCACTAGCCCTGTTTGTTTTTGAGACAAGGTCTTATTCTGCTATAACCAAGGATAGTCTGGAACTCACTGTGCAGCCCAGCAATCAGAAGGCTTAGGCAAAAGGTCATGTGATCAAGGCCAGCCTGGGCTATATAGCAAGACCCTGTCTCAAAAGTTAAAAGGAAAATGAGTAACAGTCTACTTTTTGGTCCATGTTCGGGAAAGAGATCAGCATAGCTTTATTCTACACCAGAGTGAGGACAGCGATCAGAGTTAGAAGAGAGCTGCGCATGCCCAGAGGAAGGTGGTTCTGAGCACAGAATAGAGAGCTGGGTCGCAAACACAGCTAATATGACAGGAAACAGAATCCGAGGGCTGCATTAACTAAGATATAGTAACGGAAGACAGTTCTTGTATGGGCAGGTAGGGACTTACATATCAATCTGTGCATTAAGCCAGACATGGTGGTCCATGCCTGTCATCACAGCACTTGGGAGGTAGAGGAGGGAAGATCAGGATTCAACTATATAGCAAGTTCAAGGCCAGTCTGAGCTACCTGAGACCCTGTCTCAGAAGAAGGGGTGGGAGTGGGGGAGGCCGGAGGGATGGCTCAGCGGTTAAGAGCACTGGCTGCCCTGGCAGAGGACACATGTGACTCACAACCTCTTGTAGCCACAGTTCTAAGAGATCCAGCACTCTCTTCTAGCCTCCAAGGGCTCCTGCACACACACAGTACATTCAAAACTCAAACAGGTAAACATAAATTTAAAAATTAATTAAAAAGTTAAACATTGCCATCTAACACATACTGGTACCCTAATATTCAAATTAACAATTCTCCCGGATCCCATCTCGATTTATAACAAAGGAGAATGAGTGACCATCCTGGGATGAAGAACAAGCTGTGGGTCGAGATGGCTCAGTGCAGAAAACACTCAAGGCAAGAGCCTAATGACACATCTATGACGCCGAACCCAAAGAAGGTGGGAGGAGAGCTCTGGCTTCATTAAGACGTCCTCTGATCTGTCTACATGCCACGGCACACACACACACACACACACACACACATCTTCAAAATTGAGAACTTATTTGACAGTTTGTTGAAATCAAGCTTAGTGAAAATTTTGCTTTAAGAGGAAAATATACAGGCTTACTAATTGAAAAGATCTGTGTGCAAACACAGAAAACAAAAATCAAAGAGTGTGTGATCTTCCAGGCTTTGGCAGGTCACATGGCACTTTTGTGTGAGCTTGTTCAACATATACTATTTTTATTATAGTGATCAATTCTTAAGTGTTTTTTAAAAGTGTGAGTGTGTGTGTGTGTGTGCACATGTTCTACAGCATGCATGTAAAGACCAGCTGTGTAAGTCAATCAGCTCTCCCCTTCCACAAGGCAGGTTCTGGGGATCAAGCTCTAGTGCTGAGATTCAGCAGAAAACACCTTCCCCTGCCAAGCTATCTCCCTGACCCTTCACAATGCACTTTATCATGAAGAATTTTTTTCAGAATCTGAATTCAGAACATGAAACATAAGAAAGATCAGGCTGGATGGATGAGCATCTTTTTAGAACTTGCATAAGGTGGCATTCCATCTCTCCGGAGAAGGACCTTGTGAATTTGTACCTGACTCTGTGTCCTCAGCTGCCTGCTCCTTCTGTTCCTCCCTCATCTCGTCTTCTGCATCAAGCAAACCTATCACGAGGTCGCTGACAGTCCTGTAGTTCTCACCGGTGGCCAGGATTTGCCGCTGAACCGTCTGTCTTACCAGGATCCTACTGAAGCCCATCTCCAAAGCTGCTTTAACCACAGGCGTGTTCATCATGACCGCATCTTCTGAACTTTCGCCAGGTCTGAAATGCACAACTGTAGGAAGAGGGAGATTTAGCAGACATTAACAGTGCCTGTATACCTTTTTGTTGAGGCTGTTGTTTTGAGACTCCTTCTAGCCCAGTCAAGCCTCAAGTTTATTATGTAGCCCAGGCTGGTCTCAAAATCATGGCAATTCTCCTGTCTCAGCCTCCTAGGGCTAGGATTGCAGGCACAAACCCACATGCCTGGGTTTACAGACTTTTAAAATAGAAAGTTATTGCAATATCAAAGCCATACAGTCTGAAAACTACACAGGCACTACACTGTATACATGTTGCTAACTTTAAAATGATGTATATTCAACAGTTGAAGTAAGAATATGGAATATTACTGCCTTTGGATAGAAGCCTATGACTAGTTCTATTCAAGCACAGGAGAGAGAACTGAATGTCAGGGATCAATTCCTCCAGAATCAAGGGGCTTCTTTTTTTATATTAGATAAACTAGTAAGAGTTCTAAATCAAATATATATATTCTACATATTTGCTTCTTTTTATTAGCATCTATTAGCTGTGTACAATGTTTTTATTGCGATATATTTATACACATATATCATGAACTTTGATATTTCTAGTTCTTTCCATTTCCTGCAAATGACATGGTGTCACATTTAATTTATGGTTGCATAATTTTTTCTTCCTTTCTTTTTTTTCCTGTTTTCTTTGGTTTGCAGGAGACAGGGTTTCAGCATATAGCCAAGGTTCCTGCCTCAGTCTCCCAAATGCTGAGGTCACAGGTATGCACTACATTATCTTCATCCATCCATCTGCCAGTGAGAACTTTGGCTCAACTATAACTTGACTATTTTGTTCCCCAATTTTGAAAGAAGCCATTGTTATCACTCAGTGCAAGCGCTCCAGTGTCCTGAGTAGGGCCCCTTTCAGCACTACAACGCAGCAGCAGCAGCAGTAGCGACTTGAAGAACGTCAATCCCTCAACCTCCTCAACTCCATTAACCTTAGGGAAAGAGCTCCACCTGGGGCTTATATAGTCTGATCCAACCACAGCCTCAGCCCTCGCTATTCAAATGCCAGCTTCCTGCCTGTGCCCTTGCAATCTGCCCCTAGGGCTCACAAACTGCAAGCTCTTAGCTCAGATTCTGTTGTTACCACCACACAATCATCTGCTTGCTGCTCACTTCCTGCCAGACAAGATTGACACAGTTCTTTGAAGTCTCTATTCCATGTCGATTAGGTCTCTGACGTTCTCTTCAGAATATGCCTTCCCTGTTACTTAGCAGGTTCCTTTTCTCTCGGGCTCTCTGCTGAGAGTCTTTTTGTTCACTGTTTAGTCTGTTTGGTTTTATGGGTTTTGGATGGCAAGGCAGGTATGCCACGCATGTGAGCTGTAAGGGGACAGCTTTCAGGAGTCAGTTCTCTCCTACCTGTGAGTCCAGGGCCGAGAACTCAGGCTGTGAGCCTGGCAGCAAGCACCTAGAACCACTGGGCCATGTGACAGCCCTGTTTGGCTCTTTTAAGACAAGGTTACCAAGTTACTAGGTTACCAGGCTGGCCTGGCACTCCCCCAGGCTAATCCTGAACTCTCCCAGGCTGGCCCTGAACTCCCCCAGGCAGGCCCTGAACTCCCTCAGGTTGGCCCTAAACTCCCCCAGGCTGGCCCTGAACTCCCCCCAGGTTGGCCCTGAGCTCCCCCAGGTTGGCCCTAAACTCCCCCAGGCTGGCCCTGAGCTCCCCCCAGGTTGGCCCTGAGCTCCCCCAGGTTGGCCCTGAACTCCCTCAGATTGGCCCTGAGCTCCCCCAGGCTGGCCCTGAACTCCCCCAGGCTGGCTCAGCAGTTAAATGCACTGGTTGCTCTCCCAGAGGACCAGGGTTTAACTCTCAGCACCCACATGATGGTTCACAACTGTATGTAACTTAAGTTCCAGAGGACCTGACACCCTCACACAGACGTATATGCAGGCAAAACACCAATGCACATAAAATCAAAATAAATAAATTATTAAAATAAATTGCTTTGAACGCTGAAGAGCAAAGTCAAGCACCTGTTTATTCTCTCCTACCTCTTGGGTTTAAGTAACAGGCAAGTTACACTGGCAGCGTGAGCCTTGGGGTCCCAGTGAAAGGATTGGAGCACTATGTTCCACCCTCTCTACGGACAGGAGGAATATGCCAGCAACTGAAGGCACAGTATGTTTGTTCCCACAATGGCCCAACAACATAGGAAGGCTGGATGCAGGTAGTCTGGATAAAGTGTAGTTGCCCAGAGCTATGGGGTGGAGCTCAGTGAAGGAGGTTATGATTGGCATGCCTGAGGCTCTAGGTTCACAGGACCATCAAAAACAAACAGCAGAAACAACTGTAAATAGAGACCACTTCCACAACACAAGTCCACACTGACCACACTGACCGTCTAAGGGGGCTGAGGCATGAACTAGACATCTGCGCTGCTACCTGAGCACGTGCTAAGCAGCTCCCGCGCACTGAGGCTTGACAGGCAGGAACAGGAGGGGATCAAAGGAAATTACAAATCGGCATGAATGTGCATTTACCATTACAGCCTTTCAATCCCTACTGTTTATTTTTAGGACAGGGTCTCAAGCAGTTCAACAGGGCCTTGAACAGACAATCCTTCCACCTCCACCTCCTGAACACTCGATTATAACCACACCCATCTCCACCTTCAATCTTAGGACAAAATGGCTCGCTTGAATTTGCTATGATGATTATACATACTTGGCGACTCTGCACTCTCATCTTCTGGGGTGTCTGAGGTAGACAATAGCTGCAGGAGAAAGAAGGATGTGTTAAAATGTACACTGCACTCCACCGCTGCGCTGAAAGGACCAACAGACCTGCTGAACTCACTTAGCCATCAAGACATTCTTTTCAGTCAGAAGCAAGATTGCATTCATTCACCAGGGACCTGAATCCTGAGGCTCTAAGCCAAGAGCTTCCCAGGCACAGTGTGCTGCAGGGAGCGGAGCAACCTCAGCACAGGCTGGATTCA
The DNA here is from genome assembly GCA_001685095.1 of Ellobius talpinus. Lineage (NCBI taxonomy): Eukaryota > Metazoa > Chordata > Mammalia > Rodentia > Cricetidae > Ellobius > Ellobius talpinus. The sequence goes on along the minus strand of LOJH01018878.1, from coordinate 9,967 downwards.
GGAGAAGCAGCATGTGGGCCTTGCACCTGCAGCTAGTCACCTGCTGGGGAGCCTACACTCCATTCAGTTCCTCTCGCATGCCTGACAAGCTTTTGAACCTCAGGCTATGAAATAAGCTCTTACTTCTTGAGTCGTTTAAGAAAAATATACTTTCTCCCTCAAATTTAACTTAATTGCTTCAGAGTCTAATTCATTGCTGGTGGATTAGACAAATGCGTAAAGAGAAACACAACAAACACTATCTTTCACGTGGCTAATAATTACAGATCTAATTTCTCACAGAGCAGCTCCTGGCACAGTAATGCTGAGACTTGTGTGTGGAGGCGTGTTTAAAACAACTTTCACCTTTTCACTAAAATATTACTGTGGTTTATTTTGCAAATAAATTTCAAAAAATAAATTAAAAAGTTTCTCTGTTGGGAAGCAATAATTACAGAGAAAAAAAGAGGTCTTTCCTACCTGTTCCAGCAGATGAGGGTAACCAGCTTGAACTCGGCCAACAAACTCTTGTCCTTTGATTCTTATCAAATATTCACAGCTATAATGTAAACAAGGAAGTTAGGGTTCCCTAAGAAGACAACACTGTTCATCCAGCTTCCAAATGGAAGTAATTTCAGTATGCTCATTTTTATGATTAAAATCCATTTTAATTTAAAAAATGAAATGTAATGACAAATTCAGGTCTAAGTGTTCACCTCATGTGAAATACAGTTACCCAACTGACAGGTTCCTAACACTGGGAGAAAAAAAATAAGTCCAGGTCACTAAAGTCTGAGTCTGCACATGCTCGGTTTTCTAAAGGTTCACTTTTGTTTGTGTATATGTCTCTGTGTGTGTATTTTTGCATGTGAATGCAGGGCCCATGGAGGTCAGAAACATCTGGTCCTTCAGGAACCAAAATAGCAGGTGAGCTGCCTGATATGGGTGCTGGGAACCAAGGGTGGTAACCACTGAACCATCTTGCTAGCCCTTGTGTGTGAATTTTTGAAGTTGCATTTTTAAGGTGATGGCTATTGAAGTTAGGGTAAATTTGATTGACTTCTAGGACTTTTCATATACTTTGGCTGTTTTACAAAATTAGTTTCACTACTTTCTATTTTATAGTTCTTTTACTACCAGGATATACCATGCCTTTCTGGATTTTGAAAATCCTGAAAAGTTTATGGTACATTGGGTGGAGCTAATCTAGCTGTGGGTAGTAAACATTTCTCACAAGTTTGAACACACACATAAGCCCCATACTATTGACTTGGCACAAGGAGGACACAGAGACTGCAGCCAAGAGGGGTTTCATGGAGGGGAGAATATCCCCTGTGCTGTCAAGGCTGAGCCGCTGAGTGGTGGTCATGGAGCCCCTCAGCCACCGCCCTCAAGTCAAGACCAACAAGCCGTCTCTGCTCAGAGCTCTCACTGCTCCTAACTCTTCTAAGGCTCCTAAAATACCCTCAAGGCGACATGGAAGCAGAGAGTTCTACACAAGCCATCTGATCATGTCCATGAGTTTTAGGGGCTGACAACATGCCAACAGACTTGAGGGAAAGAGTGGGGACACTCAACACAACCTCTTCATTGGTGAGTTTGCTGATCCCTAGATAACATTGATCCACTGCTAAATGTACGTAGGATGTGAGGTAAATCATGCCAGCACTGAGCAGCTCCATGACTCTTCTTCTTGTATTTTACAAACTACAGCAGTGGGGGCTAGCAAGATGGCTCAGTGGGTGCTTACCACCAAGTTTGGTAACGTGAGCTCAACCCCAGAGAGTAGGAGGAAAGAACCAGCTCTCAAAAGTTGTCCTCTCACCTCCACAGACCACACACACAGAACAAATAAATAAGTATATTAAAATTTTAACTAGAGTAATGGAAAGCACTTAAAAATCTGGGAATATTTTTCCCCTTTTTTGGCTCTTTGAGGTGAATATTCTTTATAATTGTCACAATGCTTAAAATCTGAAGTAATGGGACTGGAGAGAGGACTCAGCCATTGAGAGCACTGACTGTTCTTCCAGAGGACACACGGTTGATTCCCAGTCCGCACGTTTGCTCGGAACCATCTTTAACTCCAGTCACAGAGGATCCAATGCCCTCTGCTGACCTCTGCTGGCTCTGCACAAATGGTACAGAGACACACAGGCAGGCAAAAGACTCACATATATAAAAACAAAATAAAATCTGCGGTACTTAAGAGGCAAACGTGCTACAAAGGAGAATAATGTATCTCATGAAAACCACAGAAGATGCAAAGGAGAACTTCCAAGCACTTACCTTGGAAACCACTTGGCGTGCTCCACCCAGGGGTCATCTCCAGACTCCCAGCATCTCAGCCCACCATCACAGCAAAAGCACTTGACGTCATCACTGTGTCCTGAAATTCATGTGAACCAAACTTATGAATACATAAAATCTGCCCACTCTCAAGTAGAGCACAACATAGACGGATCTTTAAAAGTCTCAGATGAAGTTTCTCACCTGTATAATAAAAGCCCGCACTTGCAAGTTGCTGAGGATGAACTAGAGCGCTAGACGGCCAGTTAAAGAATGTTCTCGCACGTGCCGTGAGTGTCTGCATGCTCAGGTTAGAGGCAGTGTATCTTGAAGCAGATTGACTCGAATCTTTTAAGAATGGACAGCTGGGAAAATGTCTCCGGTGCTCTGACATAGCGT
>LOJH01018877.1:0-24577 GCA_001685095.1 Ellobius talpinus | reverse complement strand
CTATTCCTAAAAGAATGTGTGTGTATGTGTGTGTGTGTGTGTGTGTGTGTGTGTACTCTTCATTATTTATAAACAAAAGTATCTATGGAATGAGCAGATTTAGAGATGAATGAATTATTTGTTCCTAATCCTTGGTAAACTGAATATGTGTGGTAGGGATATGGTAAATAGAATAAAGTGGCAGGGATATGGCCTCCATTAATGACTGTGTACCACCACACATGACCTCTTGACTTCTGTCTTGCATAAGAGTCTAGTTTTTCAATCACCATGCCTATATGTCAGTTGAAAGGGACTCAGTGCTTATACAAGCACAGTGACTGCTTCCGAAAGTTTACCTGCCAGTATTTGTCCTTTATCAGGTTTAAGGCCACCCCAGGGAGATTCATATGCCCATAAGGTCATGGCACACCAGTCTTGTCTTGCAGTGAAAATAGCCCTCCAACTAATGCCTTCTTCATTTGAACTTGACATAAAATCAGGCTGTATTTAATAATATATTGCCTGTGGTCGGTTACAATTGGAGATCTCTAGAGTTACTTGTAAAGAAGTTGTAAAATTAGGATTTCTCAAAATCACTGTAATTTCAATATTTGACAGGCATTTGATAGTGGCATGTTGAAATCGTTCCATAATTTGAATGGTGTTACATTTTTTACATCAACTTCTCAGAGTGTGATATTTTAAATCAAAAGGTATCATTTTTTTTACCTTAAGAGTCAAACAGTAGCCTCTAGCACAGTGAGGAGATTCATCCACTGTGAGCGACATCATTCTCTGGCTGGGATGCTGAACTATGAAAAAGGGAGAAAGTGGGCTGAGCCCCAGCATTTGCCCTTCATTTGCTTCCTGTCTGGATGTAATTGGCTGCCTCCAGCTCCTGCTGTTAGAACTTCCCTGCCTTGGTCAATTGCATGTTGGAAAGTAAACTAAGATACATCCTTCCTTGAGTTGCTTAAGGGGGGAAGGAGCCCCTAGCAGCAAGAGAATAAATTAATTGGCTATTTCACCTCTATTAGTAGCTACTTAGGTTATTTTCTGTTGTTATTGGAAAAATAACAAACTGAAGCACATTCATATGGTTTTGCTTCATATATCAACATATTTCTGTGCACTAATCTTAAAAGTGACATACTCAATAAGAGTTTTGGGAACATTTAATACTCTTATTATATATTACTAGGTGACTTTCCGAAGGACCCACTGTAATTCACACCAGTATTAATGAGTAATCAAGCTGATTTTAATGAATCGTTAGCATCACCAAGACTTAGTCTTAAAAGATATAAAGTGTGGTTAGCAGGGAATAAATGAACAAACACTGCTCTATCTTTTAAAACCATTCTGAAAGCAGATAGCATGCAGGATTGTACCTCTATGTTATCCTTTGCTTGCCTAGCTGAATGAAATAAAAACTTTGTAGGGCTTTTATCAGTATTCTGAAAAACCATGCTTTTATAAAAGAAAGTTTGCAACCCAGAAAAGAATTATGTGTCCTCAGATACTCACCACTAAATCATTTATTCTTTTCATTTTTAGGAAGATGTTTTATATACTATATACTCACTGTTTAAACAATTGCATATAATTTTATGTCTGGCTTTTATCTTTTAACCTAAGTTTTTAATATGTTATTTAAAACTCTTGTCATTTTTTAATAGCTATGTGCTGTTTCATTTGACATTTTCTCCAGAGTCAATATAGAAGTCACTATTTCACCTCTATTAACTACTGGGTTTATTTTCTGCTAACTGTTATTGGGAAAATAGCAAACTGAGGCATATTCATATGCTTTTCTCTACATGTTAATTTATTTCTGTGTACTAGTCTTAAAAATAAAATCATTGACTAGGGTTTTTGGATCATTTAACGCTCTTTAGTATACATTACCATGCGATTTTTCAAAGGACACGCTGCAATCCACACCATCAGTAATGAATAATCAAGCTTCTTTTAATAAGTCATTAGCATCACGAGAATTTACTCTTAAGAGATAAAGTGTTGCTATCTGGGTGTGGGGGTGCACACTTGCAATCCCAGCAGTCAGGAGTCAGAGAAGGAGGATGAGGAGTTCAAGGCCTGTCTGGGCAACATAGGAAGACCCTGCCACACTCAAACGGTTGTATTTTGAGATAAGAAAATGGAGTCATTATTTTAATGTATGTTGTCCGTCAGACACTTTTCCATGTTTATTAGCCATTTATTTTTTTCTTCTCTGTGAATTGTATATTCTTGATAAGATTATTTTTTAATATGTTGATTAACCTTAGATACAAACACAAGGTGAGAGATTGCCTTAATAAATTGTTACAAACAGCTGAAAGTAAAAATATACACTATATATGACTATGTATATGTGCATATTAGTTAATTTAAGCCTCCCAGTGACATTCAAGAATATCTTGCCTAGCTTTGTAACACAGGGTGATTTCCTACCTATACTGAGTAGCATGTAAAGTTCAGAGAATCTATTTCGATTATGTTTGCCTTGGGCGTGTGTTTACACAGTGTGAACACCGGCTCCTGTTTATTGACTACTTAGATGTTGGGAGTTGGGCACAATATTTTCCATGCCTCGTCTTAGTTCTGTCTCACAATACTCCACAATGCAGGTATTATTTTATTAATAAGGAAGCAAAGAGTCTGGGATCTGGACTACATTCTCCTAGTCTATATAATTAGTTCTAGACACAGGCAGGCACCCAGGTATGTGTGACTCAATCTCTTTTATTAATTAGGGCTGTTTCCCTTCTTTCTCTCATTGGTCCTGGGGTTGGATCCTTTGCTCTGCAACTTTTGTTAGCTGTCATTTATATACTTGGAGCATTTTGGAATCATAGTAGGACTAAGCTGGGTCTGTGAAACCTGACTGGGATCCTTGGATTCCAGCTTAAAAAAAAAAAGACATGGGCAATAAATCTTTCTGTTCACTTCAATAAATTAAATGCAAACAAACAAACAAGAAACAAAAAACAAAAAAGGTGTCAAATTTGCTTTCTTCTCTGCTTTTTGTTGGAAATATACATGCACAGGTGCAAACACAAACACACACACAGAGAAAGAGAGAGAGAGAGAGAGAGAGGGGATATCAGGTAAGCAGCTTTGTTTTGGAATGTTTTCTGGGACAGGTAAGTCAAAGTTCAAATGGCAATCCCTTTCATGTAGGATCGGATTTTTACTGTTCAGAGTAAAAATATGGAGGATAAAGCAATCTATTCTTATGGAAACTCTTAAAAACTAGGAATTATTCAGAACAAATTTATACTGAAAAATTCAAGTTTGAGTTTTTGGATAAAGTATTTTGATCACTGAATATAAAACCTATGATACTGCAGGACATGTGTGTTGTAGGGAGGCAGCTTGTTCGTTCCTGGCTGCCCAGACTTGAAATAACCACACAGAAACTGTAGTAATTAAATTACTGATTGGCTTATTAGCTCTAGCTTCTTATTAGCTAGCTCTTACATCTTAATTTAACCCATTTCTATTAATCTGTGTATCTCCATGTGGCTGTGGCTTATTGGCAAGGTTCTGGCTTGTCTGTTTCTGGCAGCTACATGGCACCTCCTAACTCTGCCTCCTCTCTAGATATATCTCTTCCAGACTGGATATATTCTGTAAAACCATTGACCAAAAGCAGCTTCTTTATTCATCAACCAATAAAAGCAACACATTTACAGAAGGGCTTTCCACACCACATGTGGGTATATTGTGTATTGGCAGACAACAGAGGGAAGAATCTTCTAAGAGATTTTATGATCTCTATGACAAATTGCTTAGAAATGATGGGAAATTTTCATGGACTTTTTCAGCTAGTAGACAATATGCATGGTTTAGATGCCATTTTTATGCAGAACCCTGGAGTTAGTGCTTCTCAAACATATATAGAGTGAATTGCTGCCTTCAATAAATTGGCTTATATTTGTTAAGAAATATTAAATATATAAAGTATATTTAAAATATATAAAATAAATGAATATACCAGTCTATGACATGAAGATGGGTGGCAGAGATGAAAGAATTCTCATGGGTCAGCTAATGTGATATACACACTATCTCATGGGTCAGCTAATATGGTGTACACACTGTCTCAAACAGGAAGATGAGGACTGACATTGACATTATCTTTTGACTTCCATACCTATGCCTCAGGATGCATGTGCCTACATTTTCAAACACACACGCACACACACACACACACACATGCATATACATAAACATATGTGGAGGCATGCACCCACATACATACCAAAAACACATTAATCAAAATGAAAATAAGAAGACTATTCTGGCCTCAAAAATTCACTGGTAGTTGTCCATATCTTTCTGTTTTCTGAAATAATTTGGCGGTAATTATCTGTTCCTTTAATATTTAATAAAATAAAAAATAAAGGCTATCTAAACCAATGTTTTATTATTAATGTGTTTTTGAACTAACAATTTGATTTCTTTAATGTTTATAAGAATTGTGAACTATTTTCTCTCTCTTACTGACTCAAATTTGATAAATTTTACAATTTTATTTTTTAATTATTTCCCTTGTTTTTGAAACTGTAATATAAATTCATCATTTCCTGCTTCCATTACCTTCCTCCAAATCTTCCCATATATCCCTCCATGCTCCAAATGCATATCTTTATTGGCAACTAAGGAAGGCTGAAAGCAGGAGACATAGTCTTCCTCAGGGAAAAGCATACCAATTGGTAATCCAGTGCCAAATGGTGAACCCTGAAAACATTAATACAAGAAAATTATACATACTTAACATACACATATACATAATCTTTCTATTTTCAAAGAGCTTTTTTATTCAATGGTGTAAAGTTGCTCTTAATACACTTTTAATATTTTATATTCTTCAATAGCTGCTCTTATATTCTTTTCACTTTTAATATATTTTGGTAGACATGTAATGCTTTTTATTTGTTTTATGTTTGGTGAATCAACTTTTTTCTTTGTTGAATCTTGAGACTATTTTTATTTCCCAATTTAGCAGAATTTCTTTTTAGGAAGAAACATAGGCTTGTGGAGCTGTGCAAGAAATGGGACTGCTGAGGAGCAATGCCAACTTTATGTGGGCTCTGGAGCTAAGGCATTTCATTGGATTTGTCATGAATTTGGTCAACATTGATGGGGTTATGCACCAGGCTTTGGTTAGTTATTTGTTGATATTTGTCCCAACAAGGAACAAGATGATGGGCAAAGCACCTGCCTCCAGATGGTCCTAGGAGATGGTGCTGATTGTACCCTGACAATTGAAAATACTGCCAGTAATTAGAGTGAAGGTCTTCTATTTCCTCTTAATATAAATAATGGTCTAATTAATTCTCATGTGTTGTTTATTTCTAGTATAAGAATTTGGTACAATTTATACATACTGATAGAAATTTTTATATATGTTTATTAATTTCTGTTGAACAGAATTTGGAAAAGGCTCCTTAGCTTATAGCTAAAGTGACAATCCTGAAAACATAATTTGCTTAGATTTCTTCAGAGAGCACAGCCTATGCAAATGGTTCCTACTGAATACAGAATAAAGTCTAAAATACCAACTGCATCTTCCATGCTGTTCTTGGTACAGGGTTAGCTTAATTTCCCATCACCACCACTCCCATACTGTTTTGCTATTATTATTCAGCTCAAATTTCCTTTCACTTTGTCTTCTAGCCTAGTATGGTTTTATTTATTGCCCTTTTAAGATCTGTCTATTATTTGTGGGTGTGGGGAATTATGATATTTTTCACTAGTTTTTGTTTGTTTGTTTGTTTGTTTTTCAAGACAGGGTTTCTTTGTGTAACCCTAGCTGTCCTGGAACTCACTCTGTAGACCAGGCTGGCCTTGAACTCACAGAGTTCCTCTTGCCTCTGCCTCTTGGGTGCTGGGATTAAAGGTGTGCACCACTGCCGCCTGGCTGCTTTTCATTTTTTAAAATGCTCCATTGAGCAGCTCCACTGGAGAGATTGTGCATTTATCCCATGATTTGTCATGGTGTTTTTGCCTTTGAAGCATTTAGCTCACTGCAATTAAACTGTATATTCAATGAATAGTACCTTTCACTGGTCTGCAATGATCATGAAGGTAGGAATCACGTTTCATTGTCTGTTGCATTTCCAATAAACTGCCTTGTGTATATAGTCAAGTTGCTCTCATCAAATAATGATAGCAAGTAGTAACAGCTTCCAAGTGGTATAATTCACAGATTGCTTGAATTTGTGCAGAGGTTGTTTGATAGGTCGAGCAAATGCCTTCAACATTATGATCCTGAGTACCCAAGAATATGTTATGGCAAGGGAATTAAAGGTTAGAGGAAATTAAGGTTGTTGAAGGACCAAAGTATCTTCCCTAACCAGTTATGTTTTTGATGATGATTCACATAGATGCACAGACACACATATGTGTTGTGTGATACTTTACTCTTTTGGTTTTTTGAGTGGCCCATAGCACGCTCCCAAATAAATCACACACAGAGGCTTATTCATAGTTATGAATGCCCGGGCTTAGCTTGGCTAATTTCTTGCCAGCTTTTCTTAACTTAAATTATCCCATCTACCTTTTCCCTCTGGACTTCTGTCTTTCTTATTTCTGCATATCTTACTTTTTTCTTCTTATTCCGTGACTGGCTGGGTGGCCTCTGATGTCCTTCTCTCCTTGTTCTCTCACTCCTCCTCCTCCTTCATTTCTCCCTCAGTTTATCTTTCTGCCTGACAGTCCTGCCTATCCTTGTTCCGGCCTCACCAATGGCCATTCAGCTCTTTATTAGGGCCATCGGGTGTTTTAGGCAGGCACAGTAACATAGCTTCCCAGAGTTAAATAATAAATGCAGCAGATACAAGAGTCACACACCCAAAAATAATATTCTCCAGTACATAACACACATTCTCTCTCACACACACACACACAAACATACACACACACATGCACATGGTACATATACACAGACATGCACACACACACACACACAATTATGGTGAATGATATCAAGAAGTTCTAAATAAATTGAGAGATTATCTCTGCTCAAAATGAGTACATAAGACCCGATATTGTCTCTTTCCAGTATGATTTGTTGAGCTAGAGCATCTCTAAGTAAGGTCTCAGTGAGCAAGCTTTGTGTGGAGGAAGAAACAGATTCTAAAGTTTATGTGGAGAAAAAAAAGCAAATGGCCAACTCCATATTGAAGAAAACTCCAGGCAGAGGATAAATTGCCCAACTTTAAGACACACTATAAAGACAAAGTAATAAAGACAATGTCACATTGACCAAAGATTAGACAAATAAATAGAAGAGAATAGAAAGTGCACAAACAGATCCACATAAATACAGTCAAGTCATCTCTAATAAAGGACTGAAAATGCTATAAAACAGCAATGCTGAGTTTTCAATAAATGCTGGAACTACCTTACATTCCCATGCAGAAGTAATACTAAAGAAAAACAGAATTGAGGCATATTATGTAGCTGCCATAAGAATTAGCTCAAAATACATCAGACTTCTTTGTAGAATAGAATACTGTCCCAGACTGACTCAAGTAAAAAAAAAGAATGAAAGGAAGAAGAAAAGGAAGATAGAAAATAAAGCAAAAAGTGCATAAACAGAAAAGAAAGGAAGAAGAGAGGGGAAGGCAATGCAGGAAAAAAATGAAGGAGATCAGGAATGGGTGCAAGAGGGGAGAAAATGGAAGAAAGGAGAGGAGGGGGAGTAAAAGAAATGGGAGAACCAACTCAGTGCCTAGAAGTTTATCTCTAGGTATTTTAACAATGGGGAAAAACAGATGAAATAAACTTATCTCAGGAGGAGTAATCAAAGAAATAAAACCTCGCAAGAGTGTGCCAGAATTGCTGTCCCTTTAGTGTCATTCCAAGCAAGTGTGACTTTACTGGAGCCCGAATGCCAGAGGACACTTACTAGCACTAGGCAGAGAGGGTTGCCTTTGTCCAAGTCAGCCCAGGCATGCCCATCCCTCCTGACACACCTAGGGAGGTGAGTGGCAATGTGGAGCAGCAGCATTAAACAGCAGATGTATGAACTTTGACACTGCACACATACGGCTCTAAATCTTAACCCTGCTGCTTTGTAACACTGGTACCTTGCATAAATTTCATAACCTACCTCTGCATTGGTTGCAAAATTGGCTGGGCAGGAGTCGTAGAGAAAACATCAACAGCACCCGGGCACATAGTAGGTAGTGCCTTAGATTAAGTACTATCCCAGATCAATCTTTGAGTCATTGACTATTGTTTATTTTACTTCCCACAGCTCTGGGGATGGTTCCTTGGATCCCACCTGTATACTGGCTGTTACACAATGGTACCCTAGAGCTCCAAACAGGCTAATACCCTCCCTAACATGTCCTTAATGTCCAGGGATTAAACCCAGCTGTAGAAGATCTGCACGAAGGTAGGGGGAAGGCAGCCTTTGAATAAAGTCGTCCTCTGCTATAGTCCAGAAATCGTGACTCATTTCCCAGCCAGCATGTATCTATGTGTAACATGCAAGGAGAAGCAACTGCTTGCTTTTAGTTTGTTCTCCGTGACTCTTTCCATAAAAATGGGAAAAGATACAAAGGTTGAATGACCTAATTCAGACCTGGTATTTCAAGTGGGAAACATGTATAGACCTATCTATCTTATATACACATGCAGAGCCCTAGAGCAAGCAACGGAGATTTTGAAACAGGTCCTTGTGGAAATGAATCGAGGGCCCAACATCATCACATTACATAACTTGAGGTTAAAGAAACAAAGCCCTGTGGCTGGGTGTGCCCGCATATGCAAGCCAGAAAGACACATAGAACATACCCAGAGCCCTGCCCTACCCTTACTAAGCAGAAAAATGAAACCAGAAATAATCATGTGTGTGTGTGTGTGTGTGTGTGTGTGTGTGTGCTAGAATGTTCTCTGAAGGTGGTCACATCAGAGAAGGAAAGAAAAGCTCAATAACTGAGTTAGCCTCAACGTGCTAGAGAACGAAGTGAGTGGGCGTGCTGACCTTGCACCTGTCTTTGGAGTAGTTTTCATTGTTTGGAACCGATCACAATAAAGCAGCAATTCTTGAATCATGCATGAAGATACTGAAGCTCAGAAAATGATGTCAAATACTGGCGAGAGGCAGGAGGCTCACCACAGAGATCTGTGGGGTGGGGTGGAGGTTAACATTCCAACTCAGATCTTTCTGACAGTGGGACAGGGGTAGAAAGCAGAGCCAGGCATCTCTTTCTGGCTCATACTTGGCCCTATCCCAGGGACCTAGTGTGAGATGACAGTCAGGCTATCATCGGACTTCCCTTGGTAGGAGTTCACAGCCCACCGGGAATGAATTCCCATCTCCTATGTGTTATAGCATTGTTTGTATTCAAAAAATGGTAGAGACTATGCATCCGAGACAAACAGAAAAACAGCAGATCATATCAAGCTTGTTTTCATCTCTCCACAGCTTTTCAGGAAGAAGGGAAAATAGCCTCCAGAGGGAAAGTTCTCTCTTTAAGCTAATTGGGTTCACATAAACTATTTTTAAAAATGGGAAGTTCTTGTGCCATGCAAAAACTGAACTTTTTCTGGTTGACTTTCCTTAAATGTGTGTGTATTAGTGTGTAGGTGTTCATATGTGTGCATGCACACATGTGAGAGTACAAGTTACATGCATGTGGAAAAGAGGCATCAGGTATTGTCGTTAATTACTCTCCACCTTGCTTCTTACAACAGGGGTTCTCACAAACCAGAGCTCAATTACTAGTTAGAATGGCCAGACAGAAAACCCTAGGGGTGCTTCTGCTTCTGCCTCATTGCTGCTAGAATTGCAAGGACATGCTACCATGTCTCATTTTTTTTTTTTGCATCTGATGAGGATCAAACTCAGATTCTCACAATTGTACAGAAAGACCTTTACCAACTGAGATATCATAGTTTCTTTTCATGTTGGCAAAGCAATGGCTTTAGGAGATTACTCGGTTAGGGCCCTTTAATCATTAACTTGTTATTTTTGATGAATGTGGTCTACCTGGACAGCCTACATTTAGAAGTGATTATTTTATTTTTGAATTTACACATTAATTTAATCTCTTGCATACAAAAAAGTATTGATCAGTAGATTACTATGTGACCGAAATTATGGTCATCGAAGCTATTACAGAGACAATTAAGATGTGCCCTTTTTCTTAAAACTCAGTTCAACAATGAGAATAGCGAGACCTGAACAAAGACATGGATACAGACACAGAAGAAGTCCTGGTAGAGTTCAGAGGATGGGATGGTCCAAAATCAAAGATCCAGTCGTTCTACAAAGTAGACACTGCATTATAGCCAAAGACAAGGAGGTGCAGTCGTTGAAAACAAAGTAGGAGAGAACCAGGGAGAGCAGCATCTCAAGCAGAAGCCCAGCAGGTATTAAGGCAAAGAGATCTGTAAAAACTCTGGGCTTTCAGGAAAGAGCATGAAATGAAAAAAATGTTTACTGTGGAACTTGAAGAGGAGCGAGAATAACATGAAGCTTGAGATTGAAATCGAGCAATCAATTGCAGCATTGGAAGAGATAGTTAAGACTTCATAGAACCACAAAGTGTCTTAGGTGGAAGATGTAAACTTTGGTCTTTGGGCTCAGATCCTAGAGATACATTCATGCAAAATTGCTTTATAAATGATATCCTTGATCTTCAAAAATGGTTGGAAACCTTAGAATGAACTGACAGGCTTACTACATTGTGCTCTGCTGAAGTATTAAGTCTCTCTAATGGGAGTTTTTCAGGATTCTGAGATGTAGGTAATCCACATCTTCTGACCAATTAGAAAACTTTGAATCATCTTGTAATATTTAGCTATAACCTTAGATTAAGTAATTCCAATACTCAACACTCCTTTCTTATTAACTGCTCATCTGGCTACTTCAATCCCATACCCATGCTACAACTCAGTTTCTCCCTTTTTTCCCTCTTCAGACTGCTGAGTAATCTAAAATCTTGTGCCTTTATAGCATCAAGTCACCATTTAAGAAGCTTGGTCCCTCTAAAATGTTCTTTCTGTGGAAGCGACTAGAAGGGACAATGAAAAATACCTGGAAATTCCATATGTCCTAAGCTTCAGCCTTTTAAGTTTGATCAGACCAGTTACCTAACTATAAATAATTTTAATATGAACATAACTACAGTTGACATCTGATTGCAACCTCCTAAGAAACCCAAAGTCAGGATAGCTCAGCTAGACTGCTACCAGGCTCTTGACCCTAACTACATGATATAGGTCATAGATATAACAGTTAGTTTAAGGCCTTAAGCCAGCAGTTCTCAACCTGTGGTTAGTGACCCCTTTGGGTGTTGAATGACGCTTTCCCAGGTGTTGCAATATCAGATATTTGCATATTACATACTTACATTATGGTTCATAACAGTAGCAAAATTACAGTTATGAAATAGCCATGAAAATATTTTTATGGTTGGGGTCACCACAACATGAGGAACTGTTAAAGGGTCATGCCATTAAGAAGATTGAGAACCACTGTCCTACATCAAATTAACGATTGACAGACAGAAAGCAGTGGTGTAGATGAGGAGTGGTGTTTTCCGTGGGAAACGAACGATGGAGAGTACTGTTTCCCGCGCTGTCTTCCCCTCGGCATCTTTGGCTTGACTGCTCTTCCTCCATGCATGTCTCTAAACCTGCTTATGCTTGCAGGCTAAATTTATATCCCAGCACTTTGATGAAACTTTCTTTGGTCATTCTTACACACCTCTATCTTTTTTGAAGTCAAAACCAGTCGTCTACAGACTCATAAACCTTGTAAAGAAGACTTGAGGGCTGTAAGCACCTCGGGCTTAACCAAAACTGAGTCAGAATCAATGAGGGTGGGCACTAAATGCCTCTCTCGGCCTCCCATCAATTATTTGGGCTGGTTCGGATCCGTTTTTGGAAACGGTTCACCCGGATTGCGAATCTGAAGCTAAGATTACTCATCATAATGTAATACTCTCATCGCAATGAATCTTTGAAGAGCAGGACCCTGCCCTTTTGTTCACTCGCTTCATGAAGATTTATTGGCAACTGGTTGTTCGCAAGGCATTGTGCTAGGCGCAGGCAGCACAGAAATGAACAAGCATGATGAGCATCTATCTGCACGAGATCTCAGGCAGTTGCCGCAGGGCAGAGGAGCAGGCAGTGACTAAGGAGGCAGCTGGTGGTTGGAAGAAGCAGCCTGCTCAGCTGGTGCTCCAAAAGCCCTGAAGCCTTCATGCACACCGCCAACGCAACAAACAAGTAGGACTAGGATGGGAAGGCTGTCTGTCATCTCTCTTTTCTTTATCCGCTCCTGTACAGGATCATCCCCTCTTCAAGACTTTCCTAGACACTTCACAGAAGCCATTATTCCCATAATTCCATCTGTCAGGCCATAGGATCAGACTTCCTTACTCAATACAGTTCCGTGAGTGTCTTACTTCCTCATCTATCCCTTATTCTCAGTGTGCTGTAGAATTAAACTTTCTGTACCACAAAAACCCTCCTATGTCCCCAAGGATCCTTCTATACCCTTGCCTACTTGGTGAATTAGGTGATAATCAGAAAAAACACTTTTGCCATAATCCTGTAAATGCAAGATTTTCATTAATCTTTGGACCACCTCTTCTAGATTTCTTGCCATATTCCATAATGTACCTTATAAATTGTTCTTGACCTTGTTCTTTGACATTGCTTAATTCTCTTTCATTCTGAAAAACATTCATCTGTATTTTTTTAAAAAATCAAATGTCTGAATAGTCTTCTTTAGAACACATTTCTCAAGTTTGTATTTCCGTACAAGCTTTAAGGACTTACAGTTACTAGATCTGAATATGGCGGCACATGCCTTCACCCCCAGCACTCCAGACACAGAGACAGAGCCAGCTGGTTCCATAAGTTTGAGGTCCGTTTGGTCTACAGTTCAAGGTATAGGGCAGCCAGAACCACACAGAAAAATCCTGTCTCAAACAAACAAAAAGGGATATTATTATTATGATTATGATTATGATTATGATTATGATTATGATCATTATTATTATTATTATTGCTTTGGATCTTTAGACAAGCATCTTACTGTGTAGCTCAGACTGACCCTCAATTCACAGCTATCTTTTTGCCTCAGTCAACTCTAATTTTAATTTTCATGTTCTGTGTCTAAAGCTATAGACACTTGCTATATGCTAGATATAAAATGAAAATTTCCCAAATGCATTCACCCATGCAAAATTATAAGGCAACAAGTATTTCTTCAGAGATACCAGAACAAGTGAGAAGCTCATCCTACCGGGCTTATGAATGCCTATATTTTCTTTCTGCAGCATACCTGTCCGCAACTGGGAACTCAGGATACCATTCCTGAGAATCTCCAGTGGCTTGTAGTGTCAAGCTGTTTTCAAATGCTCCCAGATCCATTTCCAAAATCAAACCAAAGAAAAACAAAAATGTGTATGTGAGGTATAAATTAACGGAATAGATAGATGCATACTTTTTTTAAAAAACAAAAGCTCCTGAATTAAAATTTCACATCTTGCCAATAACATGTAATGGTGGTCATAGTCCATAAGTTATTGGCAGAGTCAATGGAAGATGGAAATGAAGCTGAGGGATGATGCAAGGAGGAAGGGGTCAACAAAGTCTGTGGAGGAAATGCTTCCCAACTAAAAGCACAGAAAATGATGTCTCCTCCAGAAGTGAGACTCTGTGCAGTTTTTGACAATGGTTCAAAGCGGTCATGCTTCTTTCATTCCTAGATGCGTCAGCAGAGGAAGGTTTCAGTATTCCCATCGAAACCAGAAACACTTGAGATTTATCCCATCCACACCCTCGAAGTCAAGGCATCACCTGGCTTTGCTGCAGGCACTGCCGAGCTTAGCTTCTCCCTTTCAAACAGGAAGAGTTTCCTGGGAAACAAACACAGCTGGAGCAGGGCCAAGGCATTAGCACAGCTCACGAGGCTCAAGGGAGGCTTAGTTAAGAGCCAGTTTCTGCCATTTCAGTTCTTTCTCGCCTTTCCCCTCTGCATTCCTCACCATCAGCTGCGCCAGCTGCAGTGGCTGAGCAGACACGGAGATGCATCTGCAATAGATCCAGCCAATTACTCTTCCTCTGCCTAATTCCCTACGCTCAGGGACAGGCATGACTCAGCTTCACCAAGTACCCCAGAATCCTGACATGATGGGAGATTTCCCTTTAATGCCAGCTTGATGAGTTCTCGAATCACTTAATTATTGTTAGTTAATTGAACTACACGTAAACAGTCACCTGCAGTGACTGATGACCAAGCAGAGGAAAGTAAGGTCAGCAGCAGGGATTTGGCTTCATTTCGGAAGCCTCGACTTCTGAGTCTTTTCAAGGCTGAGCTCACTTTCATTGAGGTAAAAAGGGGATGATATAGTAAAGAAGAAACCAACTTTACCTATAGAGGATGTGACTCTCTGAAGTGCCTTAACAGGTCAGTTTCATGGGGCCAGGGGCACGGAAGCTTAGAGTATTCTGATACATGCTTTCTGAGTTCCCACTTAAGAATGAGAGTCCATTTACTGGAATTCCTCATGATGTAGGAAGAACAAACATGGACAAATACTAACCCTGAAACGCTTTTACTTTTTGCTTACTACAGTGAGAAGGTGCCTTCTTTATGTAAGTTTAAAATCCTATACTCGAAGAATGTAGCTATTTCTTTAGCATATGTCTTGTATTCCTTATGGATGAGGGAGAAGAAAAATGTGGCCAACCTCTAGCCTCGAGATGGATTTGCATCTTAAAATCTACTTGTTACAGTGGGAATCTAAACCTGGTTGTTTAAACATGGGATAAACCAGATCCTCAACTCTCTCCCCCCTCAAAAAAAATCAACTCTGCTTAGAAACCATTCTTAATTCTTATAATGGTTGGAAATTGTCAGCCTGCCTCTGCCACAAGGAGCATCCTGTGTGGATAAGGCAGAAGAGGTGTGTGCAGCCATCCTATCTCTCTTGTATTGGCAGAAATTCACAGTGCCTGAGAGAGTGCACAATAACTCCTCAGATTTAAAATCTATTTGGATAATGAATAAATGTCAGAGAGAGGTACTTTATCAAAATAGAAGCAGTGACAGTCAGGGAAACAAGAAGATGAAAGGATTAAACGGCAAAAATACGCTCTCACTAAAGACTCAGGACAGAAAGGAGAAGCTGGAGGCTGGAGAAAGCCATACTGCTTGGTCTTTTTCCCATGGGAATAAAAGCAGCAGAGCAAGGTGACATTCAGCAGCATAAATAGCATTTATTGTGCAGTGTCCTGTGAACCATGCACTGGTTCCGGTGGAAAGGTCAGAGCTGGCAGTCAAGCTCAGGTTCCCATTCTGACGGCATCCCTTTGTGTTTACCTCTCCACTAAGTGAAGCAGCTCTGAAGCCAAACCAGGAAGGCCATCTCAGAACACACTCAGGATGAAACCTCTGGGATAGGACCTGGGCTGAGCCCATAGTTCTACCCCTATGTAACATGGATATAGGATAAAAGGCCTTCATCTCATCTTATGCATTGGGTTCTCATTTGCAAACCGAGGGTCTGAACTGCGCTAACTCTCTGAGTGTGTTACAAGAATCATGTGTAAAAGTAAAAAGTTGTGTGCTTAGCTCATGCCATGGGAAATATTGGGTTAATTCATTCTTTTTCTGGTGCTCAGTTGTTTACCTAGATTAAGAAAGAAAAATGAAACTCAGTATTAGCCTGAATTAGACACCTACAACATATCCAAATAGCCATGAAAATCAAATAAATCTTCATTTCTTCCTCACAAGCATCCCAAGAGCTGATTAAAACTTAACTTCAAGGTGATTAAATTTTGCTATTTGTCATAATGGGGTCTGCTAGAATTTATTTCTTCTACTTTGCAAATGTTGCTCCCTTATGAAGGAGAAATGGGGGATGGAGAGTTGATTTCACAAGAGAGAGAGCTTACTGCTCTAACACAGGCCATGTTCGCTTTCTAGCATCCAGATCAGTTTGCTTGAAACTGCCTCTAACTCCAGGGGGGTTAACACCTTCTCTATGGGCATTGCATGCAAGTCATACATGTTTACTCACTCAGTCACATTCACATATGCGGACTTAAGAATACATAAACCTTTGAAAAGAAACTCCAATAGATTATATTTTACTGAGATCATATTGGAGAATGTATAATTAAATGAAAGGTTGTCTTATAATCCATTAAAATCATATTTGTATCCATGGTACTTGGAAAACAATGGCATTTGCTCTGGTTCTATTATTCTTAACTTCAAAGAATGTTCAAATCAAATCCATATTATAATGAGAGTCTGCGGTTTGAAATTGAATGCCTGATGGCTCTGAAACACTAAAGAGATTTCCTTGGACCATTCTGACTCAAGCTTCCTCCATTCAGAAACAAGAATGAAAACAGAAACGTTGAACGAACATCTTCACATTCCAGCCACTTTCACTCCCTGGTAACCACCATTCTGTCTTTGGGCCTATGAGTTTAACTGCCTGGGGTAAACCATTTTGCATCATTTTCTCCATGGTCAGCCATGCTAACAATGTGGTAAGATATAAAACACTATAAACATAAATATATATGGCTTTTATTTGTCAATGAAACTTTAATGAGGCTGGAGAATATTTTTCAAATACCTGTGTTCATAATTCCACCCTCACCTGCCCTATAGGGTTGTCTTGGAATGAGAATCTGTTCACAGGCTACCACATACCTCATAAACAAATGCTAGACAACTGGTTCTCAACCTTTCTAATGCTGCATTTCTTTAATAGAGTCCCTCATGTCGTGGTGACCCCCAACCATAAAATTATTTTCATTGCTACTTCATAACTTTTATAAATTGCAATGAAAATATTTTTAGAGATAGAGGTTTGTCAAAGGGGTAACAAGCCACTGGTTAAAGACAGCTGCTCCTGATCCTCTTAGTCAAAGTTACAAGAAGTAAGGTCAAGAAATCAAGAATCTGTTTTAACAATAGCTTTCCAGGTGGCTTTTTTCTTCGGGGCAAGATTTGAGGAAAAAAACAAAATTAAGTAATGCAATGCATAAAAATACATCCGCGAACCATAATACACTTATACAAACATAAAATATATTCTATTCTCCTACTGCTTTTCCAACCCTTATTTTTGCTTTCCTCTCCACCTCTTCTCCAGCCCTGTGAGGGAGTGTAGCCAGCTTCACTTGTGAATGCCTTGAATTAATTTGGAGAGCAGGTATAAAGTGCCTGGAGTGTAGGAAGTACTTGATAAATATCAAATCTCTTTCCCTGTCTTCTTTTGGACTGATTCATGTAAGCATTATTATTAGCAAAATGTACTCGACTATCCTCACCAGAAGCATCTAGATTGAGGGGAAGAGAAGAGGTCTGCTGTTTGATCTGTACTTGGTCAACATCTGGGAGGACGGGATTGTTCCAGCTGAAACTGAGGAGTGCATTCAGTCCAGTCTTTTCAAGATACGCTCTTTAGACAACATGAATCGGCATTCTGAGTGTGGTTAAAAATGGAGCTTCCTGATCCCTACCACTCAGATTACCCAGAAACCCCTGAGAGTCGGACCTAGAAATCTGTTTTCAAGTGGACTCTCTATTCTCTTGTTTGAAAATCTCTTTCGTTCTTTAGCCATCAGCCTTAACTACAACTGAAAGGGAGTGGGGAAGCCCTCTAAAAATATGAAAACCCAAGATTCTTTCTGAAAAATTAAATAAGACTATCAAAGGTGGTTGAGGAGCAAATGAGGGTTAGTATAGATGGGCATCAAGAGAATATCTACCAATAATACTTCTTTTACCTTTAATATAGCCATTGCATTTAAATTAATCGACTGTGAAGAGGAAGAAAGAAAATCAAAGTAGGAAATTTTGAAGATTTATGGTTGAGTTTCTTTTTTTAAACCAAGAGCATATAGCACGAACTCTCTGTGAGACTCTAAAAGAACAACTACTCTTTCTCTATGTTGGATTCATGGAAACTGAAGCCAGAGTGAACTAGATGCTACATTTCTCCCTTAAGCTGTCATGTAACAAGACACTGTTTTCATATGACTAATGCACATCGCTGTGCTCAGGAACCCCAACTAGGCATTAAACAGTCTGCATTTTTAATTACTAGACTAATATTTTGTCAACTGTCAAATGCTTGGAAATAGTTTAATACCTTCCCATCTCAGCGAACCACATTTATTGATATTCATGAGTTGAGCTTCTCCAACACTGTCTAGACTGAATGTCAATAGGGTCTGTCCAGGGAGATGCTTTTCCCAGAGCAAGGATATTAATAATGGAACTCAGAAATTATTTTTAATTTGGTTTAATAAAGGATTAGATAGGACAAGACCACTGTGGCCTCTCCGTGGTCTGATGTATAAAGAAATGTAATCTGGCTCAGCCATGTTGAATACCAAAGAGGAGAACTGACAGACTTAAAATACTTCATTTTCAGCTGACATTATTTTCATAATTCTACTTGTCCAAATCTGTCCTTTTATACCAGAGTGTGACTACCTGTGTCTGAAGTAAAGAGGACAGAGGATTCTTAGAGATAGCCTTCCCATTTCCAGAAATCTGAACTGTAGAAAAATTGAAAAAGTGAATTAAAAAGAAAGTTAGAATTCCTCTATAAAAGTCTTCTTCTTCTTCAAAAAGGAAAAGGTTCTGGTTCTTAACTACAATTAGAGAGCTGTTGGTTGCCGCTGGCACGTGTTACTTACTGCACCTCTATGTAGATCTTGCCATGCTGGTCATTCTCATGATTCATAGATGTTGCAGCTGGGCAGTAGTTTTCACTGCTTTTCTCCCTGGGCAGCTTGCACAGTAGCTTCTGGAGGCATGGAAGTTAGACTGCAGCAAAAAGGCTTTCAGGTCAGAACCAGCTGGAACCATCTGAGTCCTTTGTGTGCAGTCTCTGTAACAATAGAGACCCACCTTCAACCCCTGAGAGGCAGACAAGTGCTACATTGATAATCTATATTCCTCTGGGAGTCACTTGAACTACCCAAACCAATTATTCAGAGGGAAGATTTATCCTGGCCTGTAATGAATTTTTTTTTTGTGAGTCTATGCTTTTTATGCCCTTGTCAGCCAACATGGCTTAATTCCCTTTAATATGTGTATTATGTGTATATATGTATATATTATATGTATGTAAGTGTGTACTTATGTGTATGTTTTATATGTGCATATATACTTATATTGTGTATAATTTTATGTAAATCTAAAATAATATGGTTCCTTGAATTTTTTTTTCAAAACATAGTTTTATTTGCCCCCTCATCTTTCTTCCTGCTGCATTGAATTTAAAGACCATTCAACAGGATGGAAATCATACCTGGTACTAGAAACTTCCTAAGATAGTGAGGTAATGGACCTTAGAAAATAATTTCCTACTGACCCTTGGCTAGGTCAGCATAATTCTTCACTATATTTTGAATCTTATCTTTGTACCCACAGATAAGTGTAGCTATCACCCCTCATCAAAGAAGCCTGTCCTTACAGCAAATGAAGACCATCATAGAGAAAGAAAACAAGTGGACATAATGCAGAGATCAACAGATCTTAAAGAGCCCAATCCCAGTGGACATGCCTACAGCACAGTCCCTGCAACTATTGCTCAGCCAATAGTCCTGGAGAGGAGTAGAAATATTATGAGAGCCAGAATCCCAGAAAGTTTGCTCTGAAACAGTCTCTATTAGAAATGAGTTCATAAACAAAACAAAGAATTGTAGCATCAAGGGACATTTAAAAGGTGCAGGGAAGGATTTCATGGGGTCTCACCTTTAGATGAAGAGCTACAAAAACTAAGGAATACAGTGAGGAGAATTAGCTTTTCACAGGGATGAGCTATTATTGGTTGTCCAATGCAAAGGAGTCAGACCTGAAACCTTATGCTCACAAACAACAAAATGGATTCAACATGTTTTGTTTGTGTATTTGTGCATATGCACACACGTGTGTGCATGTAATAATTATAAAGAAAGAAAAGGAGGCTATCAACTTGAGAGGTTGGGTATGGAAGGGTGTTGTAGGAGGTTGCTAACTAAATGCTGGGAAAAAGAAGGCGGAGTCAGTAAAAGGCCATGGATCCACCACCAGAGACAGACATGCCAAAACTTTGCCAGTAAGCCAAAGCCATGTGGCAATACATAGATTAATAGAAATGGGTTAAATTTAGGTGTAAGAGTTAGCCAATAAGAAGCTAGAGCTAATGGGCCAAGCAGTGATTTAATTAATACAGTTTCTGTGTGGTTATTTCAGGGCTGAGCGGCCGGGAACCAACAAGTGGTCTCCTACAAGAGAAGGGGTTTGGGGGAGGGCATCTGGAAAAGCCTGGAGGGATGAAAGGGAGGAAGGAAAGTAATAGAATTTTATTTCAGTAAACATATGTTTGTAAAATTTTAAAGCAACACAAATGTCTTTTAAGAAGTCTCAGAAAATAGTTCAAGAGAAAGAAAATCATAAATAAATAATAAATAAGTCCACGCTTTGTGTGTGCTGAGGCATACCTCTTATCTTGAAATCTGGAGGTAGAAGCAGGAGGACATGCATTCCAGGCCAGCTTGGGTTATATAACTTAGCCATGTCTCAGGCAAACAATTACAAGTATGCTTGCCTAGTATGCAAAAGGCACTGGGTTCATTCTCCAGCTGCACACGCATAAAGGGAACAATGGAGGCTTTGCCTAAGATGTTGACACTACTATCCTCATTGTTCATATGGAGGAGACACTGCTGAACCAATTCAAATCTGAAACACACTCACTTATCATACCTATTTTTATTGTCCATTTGATTAGGTTTCCACTTACACTTCTTAACAGATAACACTTTTTTCATCACATTTCTGTTCAATACTCTGTCATTTGATGCATTTATCTATTCCTTTTTAACCCCCATTCCACACTTCAGTTCCCTCCTATATCCACCCAAAACTGCACCCAACCCTGTGTCATATTTGGGTGTACTATAAGAACCACAGATCACTCCTGAATGAGAGAGAAGTGTAGCTATGGTTTGCTTTTGCACTTATATCTGTGTTTAAGATCCACTGATGTTTCTGCATCTCTGAACAACAGTGTATGTCTAGGCAGCTAACTTCACAGATAAGAAACTGAGGCCTAGGAAGTAAAGTTAACTCCTAAACAAAGGAATGCACAGCTGGTGAGGTGCAGGGCTGATGACCAGGATACATTGGTCCAAAGTTGTATTGCATTGTATTGTATTGTATTATACTGTTTCCCTTTCAGAACCCGACATAAATTTGTTTTTACAATAGCCATGTGCTAATCAAGGGGAGTTAAGTAACTTATCCAAGGTCATTTTTTTCTTATTTAATGAACCAGGTCAGAGTAGGAGGAGATGCCTTCTTTAACAAATAGAAAAATGCAAGGATCTGGAGTCTGATGGACAAGCCCTTTGTCTTGTGTCTGGTTAGTCTCTCTGCAGGCAGGACCCTGAATGTACGTCCTATCTGAACTTCGGGCACCTAAGGAGGCCGAGTGGGCATCTCTCCCCTCAGAGTGGCCTTCTGCCAATGTCCCATGCTGGAATTAGGACAGCACTATTGCGTTCCTTGTCCAAGGCTGACATGATGCAATAGGCCTGGTGACAGGAGGCTTTCCTTTCTCCAGTTGTCCTTGGACATGGTTGTGCCTCTTGGGGTTATGTAAAACTCCTTGTATTCCTTGGCAGGTGGCCCTGGGAAATTAAATGCATGATTCTTGGTAAACTTTCAAGCTGAGTGAAATGAAGAACTGGTTATCCTGAATAACTCCCTGAACTTTTAGGTCTCTACACTCAGAATACAGTATTGTAGACCAAGCCGTCTTGACCTCAATTAAATGAAAGCAACCAAAATTGTTTGTGTGTCTTCTTAAAACAATTCATTTCATCTATTTTGCATCAAGCGACCATTCAGAACAAGGACTATTTTGACATCAAACAGAGTAGGAAGGGAGAGAAGACCCTGAAATTTTAGAAGTAGCAAGCGGAGTTTTCATATTGTAGTATAAACTTTTGATCCAAATGAAGTCCAAATCTCAGGCTCCCATATTCCCAGTGTGACCTTGCCAGCTCCCTTAACCTTGACTTATTTCTTCAAGAATGAACTGAAGACAAAGATATGCATTTCAAAACAGCCCTGTGAAGCAATATGAGAAAAATCCATATGGTGTGCTTTTTTCACTATGAGCTAGTCATTAAATGGTGGGCCACCACCAGAAAGAAGACATTGGCAGGTATTTCATGACCTCAGCTGTTTTAAAGAGCTTTCTAGTTGAAGTTAAATTATACACATTTTTTTCCCTTTGCCCTTTCAATTCATTTGGTAGAGGGCAGCATAGCTGGGCCTCGAAGCATTTGGAAGGTCATTCTGTGCATGAATTTGTTTTGGCATTTATTTCTGCCTTCTTTATTTTATTTTATCCACTGCCAAGGGGGCATTTTGATTGGCACGGGAGCCAAGTGAAACGAAGCGCTTACTCCAAGGGACATGTATGCCACAGCTCTGTGAGAATCACTCTTCTCTGTCTGATGAGGTCTGACTTCTTTCCCCACTGCTGTGTTGCTGGGAGATCTGGACTGTTTCCCTGGCCCTGTCAGTATCATTCCTTGTCTACCTCATTCACCAACACCATTTGGCTCTATCAGTTCGGACCCAGAAACATGATGCCAATGTCCCAAAAATCCATTTAAACATGGTAACGTCTGGGCTGAGGCTTACAGGGGACTATGATTAAGTTTATTTTAAACCCTAAATGGAGGAAAAGGTTACTCTGCCTGTCTGGCACTTGATTTCATTACTCTGTCTCTTTCCCCGGAACGGGAATTTTGTTCACTGTCCCTTGGAAGATATCAATCACCTGAGCTCCCCTGTTCCCATTAGCTGCCCTTTTTGATCAGTGGCTCCAAAATGAGTCATGTGAAAATGTCCTACTGCTTTAAGCTGAGTCCCTTTCAAGCAGCCTGGGGGATAAAATGCATTATTCAGTAAGTTCTGCAGCCTCCAATGCCTGAAGAAATTTGGGGTATGCACTGGCTCCGCTTCAGAAGAGATTCGGAAAGGAAGCAGATGTGTTGCACTGAAGAGCCCTGGGGAAGGGAATGTGTGACAAACAGCAAGGGAAGTCAGGAGGGGACAGAAGTTTGAAATATCAGCCCCGGAGCTCAGTTCCCTCCACACACAGACCTCTAGCTAGCGGCAAAGAGCAAAGAGCGCACCCACCGGACTTGCTGAAGACACGCCCACGGTTCCTGGAGATGCTGAGTTTTGTACTCGGAGTTCAGAGATTGTGGCTCTAGAAATTGTGCACACCTCCTACAATGACCCTATGTGAGGCGTCCTTATATGAATGTATGCAGTCTAACTTGAAGGGAAACATGAGGACGACCAGCATGATCGAGCTTTGACATTTACCTAAAGACATTTTCAAACTTGCTTTCCAACAGCTGCCTTCAGACATGACTCGCTTACCATGAAGCTGCCTTCTTTGGAGGGTCTTGACCTGTGGAGTTTTCTAGGTTCGCAGAGTTGTGCAGCCATCATCACAATTGTACAGCACTTTCATAACTAAGTCCTTCTAAGTCCCCTCTTGCTCCCTGCTTCCCTTCTCCTCTTCCTACTGTTGGTCTCAGTCACTTGGATTCTTGAAATAAAAAACCTATATATTTGCCTAGTCTGTATTTCTCCCCACCTTAACTGGAATTATATTCAGTTAATGGTAATCAGGGGTGGCATCTCCCCGGTATTTATTTCTTTCTTCTAAGAAAAAAAAAAGAGTTAAGCTCTCCAGGCTTCATGGAGTTGGGTGAGTGGATGAGGCCATGATCGATCCTGGCAATGCAATATGAATAGTTGTGTCTGACAGCATTTGAGAAACCAGATACAAGTGAGAGAAATGGGCAAGTAGCTCACATTAACCCACACAGGAAATTCAGATTCGAGAGCAAGGAAATGTTCGCTGTTATTAGGGATAGCTACTGTAAGAGGATATATCCTAACCTGAGTTACTACTGTGTGAGTCACTTACGCTGCCTTGCTGTGTGAACCTTGGTAAGGTGTTATAATTACCATCACTTAGTGAAAAAACATAACTAAGGCTACATAAGAGAACCCAGTGTAACTCCTGAATGATGTTCACTCAAGGAGCATGGCTGGACCTTGTTTCTAGAGATGTAGCCACATAATGTTTACAAGTGTATTTCTAGTATTATCCAGCGGAGGACTATAGCTTTGTACACACGGGTTAAGGTCTGTGAGAGGGCAGAGAGGTGTAAGCATAAATGCATACATCTTAGTAAACCTGAAGTGCTGAATCCTGAAATTAGAGTCTCATAATAGAAGACAGAAGACAGCTGTATCAGGCACACATTGGCATATTTGAGAAATGAGTTCAACAGATAAAGTGATCTCTATTTCTTCAAGAAGCTAGTAGTGTAGTTAAGGAAGGAGAAGGGCTATGGTGCCCAGAATGTAATTGGTTTAGGGGAGGGCAGATAACAAATCGCCCATGGGTATGGCTTGATTGTTGGAGGAAGCTGCTTCTTGGTTCCTGGCCACCCGGCTAGCTTAGACCCAAAATAATCACACAGAAACTGT
>LOJH01018876.1:2358-21518 GCA_001685095.1 Ellobius talpinus | reverse complement strand
CTTTAATCCCAGCACTTGGGAGACAAAGGCAGGTGGATCTCTGTGAGTTCAAGGTCAGTGTCATTTACAAAAGCTAGTTCCAGTACAGCCAGGGCTGTTGCACAGAGAAGCTCTGTCTCGAAAAAAAATTTAAAAAAGCATATTTTCAAAAGTAGCATTTCAGGCAGGCTTAAGACGCTTTTGCATACATGCATGTGTGCATGCACACGTGTGTGAGCTTACATATTACACACACACACACACACACACACACACACACACACACACCCTTGTCCACTTCTGCTTCTTTTTTCAGGATAGATTTCTAGAAATGCAAGTCTCGTGGAAAGGATAGAAGCTTGACTGCTGTGGGTGGATGCTGTCAAGCTGTGACTTTTTTTTTTCTGTAGAACAGGGATATTTCTCTTACCTCTGAATTATCTCAGTTGTTTTGAAGCTTTATGGAATGGTGTAGGAAAGCCTGTCCCTGCTGTTACAAAACATTTGAGTAATATGGAGGCACATGTGAGAAAGGGAGACACCTCATTTCCCCCAGAAATAACCAAGCTTAGAGCCCAAGCAGGAACCAGAGAGCCAAGATTTCAAGTTCGGATTCTGCTGCTCCTTTGTGTCTCTGGGTCAGTTACCTGCTCACCCAGCAGTGGTCTCCTCCTTCCAGAGATAGACACGCACACACTTGCTTTGTTTGTGAGTGTGGATGGGGGGCCTGGCCCCTGGTAGGAATTATTCTCATTGTTGACTGGCCAGTTGCCTATACTGTAATGTGCAGTCTTCAGACTCCGGTTGAAATTGTGCTAGGAAACAATTATTTTTCTTATAGATGCCAGTTCTTCTCTGCAAGATCACTTTAAGATATGAGTCAACTGCTGAACCCCATGGAGCCAGAGGGGTCAAGGACACAGGGAAAGAATGGCCTGCAGAATCAGCTAAGCAGGGCTCACAGAGACGGAATGAGGTGGCAGTTGCAGAGCCTGCATGAGTCTGTGCTAGGTCCTCTGTTATGGTTATTTTAGGGGGACTCCTGACAGTGGGAGTAGAGTATCTCTGAAAAAAGGTATTAAAAAAGAAAGATAGGAGACAATAGCAGTGCCATAGTGTGGGCTCCCAAAAGGCAGCATTTGTTCTCACAGAGCCGAAGCCTGAAAGCTTTGCCTTACGATTTATCTTTTTAAATGGTTAGTGAGCTTATGGGCTCTAGGTAAACCTGTGAGCCATTCACCTCTGCTTTTTCTGTCTCTTTGACAAGCTAGCTTTTTGTCTGACCTCTGAGGAGAGATACAACCTGTATTGCTATTCCTGAGAACTTTGAGCTCAGAAAAAAAGAGATTCAGATATGATAAACCCCAGTTTGATAGGCACTTGTTAAGTGGCCCTTTGGAACATTGGCCTACTCAAAACTCTGGGCATGATCCCTAAGCTGTATTGTGAAGGCTGTTCTCTGCTCTGCAGCCATCTTTAGTAGCTCTAGGGATTGGGTAGCTCTGTATATAACCTTTTTAGTATTTGCAGTACTGTTTGTTACACTGTCCTGGGTTGATGCTGTGACCAACAGGACTGTTTGCCACTGAAGAGGTATTACTGAAGCTCTTCCAGGGAATACAGGACTGGGCTATCACTCCAGACAATGAGGTACCAGGAAGTCACTGTTTTGGATCCCCAGGATTAGAGACATTCTATGGGAAGTGTCTCCCTCCCACCCCCTTGTGGCTTTCAATCTTTGGGATTCCTGGGGGAGCCAGAGAGACAGGCATTATGGCTTCCATGTCCCTGGCTTCTTGGCATTTTATCTCCACCAACAAGAGATGTCTGTGTACTTATCAAAAGTTCGTAGAGAATCATTTGTGGGTGAAGCAAGGGTCTAGGGTGTGGTACATAAAAAATTTTTCAGAAACGTATGTTGTTTATTAGGGATCATTACTTGAGAGGCAGAGATGGCAGTACACCCAGAGCCATCCCTGGAGTGAATTCTCCCAGTAACATTGATATTTCGGGGCTAACGTCTCTAGGTCTCTGTACCCTTCTTAAGCTACTCACCAGGTACTCTGCCCCAGGATGATGACTGAATGGAGCCACTCTCTGCAGCTGAGCCTGAGACTGAAGACAGTAACTTGCAGGGGCTGTCTGCTGACCTACAGCTCGAAACTGGGCTGCGGATCCTCGTGTAGGGGATGGGGCCTGCTCCCGTCCATGGCACACTTTTCTCAAGGATCCTGGTCTAACTCAGCCTCAAGATAAGTTTCAGGAGACAAAAAGACAGAGAGGGGAGAAGGCAGAGAAAGCTTCCCGATGGGCAGAGCGGGTGAGCAGGGCTGTGAAGGTGGGAAAGGTGAGAGCCAGCATCTGAAGCATTCCAGAGCAGACCGGAGTGGAAGGCTGTCCCGCTGGAGATTGCCAGAGCCGCTTCCTTTGATACCATCAGTAGTTTGCCTTCCCGATAGCCTCTGAAGTTTGTTGTCCCTGACCCTTGAAGAAAACTCAGTCAGCCTGTGTGTGATGTGCCTTCCGTGTGCCCTAGTGTGCCCTTCATATGCTGTTCTCCAGCTACCGTTGTCTAGCTGGCCACAGCGTCTGCTTCTTCTCACAGCGTCTGAATCCAAGGCATGCCCTCTTCTGCAGAAAGCCGCAGTGACTTAAGAAACCAGGGCTTTGAGAACCCTGGAGCTTCCAGCTACTCGTTTCTCTTCAGAGGTGGACTTACAGAATTTAAGGGTAACATATCCCTAGTCCTAAGATTGTAGAGGCCATTTGATCCCAGTGGCTGGCATCTGGATCACTCTCTTTGCTGGGGATCACACAGCCACTTAGGTGATGAAGGGCTGGCCTGTCTAAAAGACATATTCTCCACAAGGATGACCCCAGCTAAGACCCTAAGCAGTAGAGGAGAGTGGGCCCAATCTTGACTTGCCCGGTAGTCAGGCTGATAAATATATTAAATATCACCATAGAACCTTCATTCAGCAACTGATGGAAACAGAGGCAGAGACCCACATCAGAGCACTGGACTGAGCTTCCCAAAGTCCAGTTGAAGAGTGGGAGGAAT
This sequence comes from Ellobius talpinus, assembly GCA_001685095.1. Lineage (NCBI taxonomy): Eukaryota > Metazoa > Chordata > Mammalia > Rodentia > Cricetidae > Ellobius > Ellobius talpinus. The sequence goes on along the minus strand of LOJH01018876.1, from coordinate 18,478 downwards.
GACAATGTGAGCAAAGAGGTCAAGACCAATGATAGGTTCACCCACTGAAACAGTCTACCTGAGCTAATGGGAGCTCACCAACTCCAGCCAGACTGGGAAGGAACAAGCATAGGACTAAGCTAGACCCCTCTGAATGTGGTTGATAGTTGCATGGCTGGAGCAGACTGGGGGCCACTAGCAGTGGCACCAGGATTTATCCCTACTGTATATAGTGGCTTTTTAGGAACCTATTCTCTTGCTCAGCCTAGATCCAGTAGAGAGTGCCTTGGACCTTCCCCAAAGCAATGTGTCTTATCCTCTCTGAGGGTTGGTTGGGGGTGGGGTGGGAGGGTATGTGGAGGGAGTGGGAACTTGGATTGGTATGCATAATTTAAAAAGATAGTTTGTTTTCTTTTTTAAAAAAATAAAAATAAAATAAAAAAAGAAACCGACACATACTCAAAACGCATCCAGGCGCTCATGTCCTCAGAAGCAGTGGCTGTTCTGCCCCACCAGATACTAAGATTTCTTTTTCAAGGTCTCTGGACATCAGAAGTGCCAAGGATACAGGAAACAGAGGCTCTCTAACCCACAGTGTCTCATCACAGTGTCTCTTGCCAGACATGGGCTGCACCTTGAGTTCCTGTTACATGCAACTGGGTTTTCCTCTGTGTGTCCTCAGAGGCCCTGGACTGTCATCATGGTATTTTGGGACGTGACGAAGCAGGAGGGATAGAGTGACCCCACAGACGGACTTTCATGAGCCTTGACTGATGTCCATGGTGACATCTGTGTACAGTAAGCAAATCTGTGGTGTGATTGAATTTCCTGTTATTCAAGGTCAGCACTCACCCAGCCAGGTGTCTGGCTGCTAACTGCCATCTTGTACCTGGGTGGGGGCTGGGCTTTGGATTTCTTCTTTATTCCCTTTCTCTGAATGCTCTGTGATGCCGAGTCCTATAAGGAAATCTGAAAGGCTGTGATAAGTGTTCCTCTATCCTAAGAGCTTCTCTTCATAGGGGCTGGAGAAATGGCCCAGCCAGTGAAGTATTTGCTGTGCAAGCATTAGGTCCTGAATTCGATCCCCAGCACCCCTGTAAAGAACTGGGCATAGCAGCAGGTGTGTAATCCCAGCGCTAGGGAAACAGAGACAGGAAGATCCCTGGCTCACTCGCCAGAAATCGTGGCCTAATCAGTGAGCCCAAGGTGTCAGTGAGGAGACCTAGTATCAACAAAACAAGGTAGACAGTTTCTGAGAAATGATAGTCAAGGCTGACATGCATTCACACATACACACAAATACCTGCATGCACACCTGCACACACATGGAACACACACACACATGGAACACACATGCATACACATGGAACAAACACTCGTATACACACACACACACACACACACACACGAAACTTAATGAATGTAATGTGCTGAAATTGCTCTATGCAGTACTGCTGGTGACCCTTCTCACCTCTCAAGGAAGGAACTCCCTTTTTCGTCCAGCAGGGCTTGTCAGGCCTGGATCATGGCATGAAGGGAGGAAGTCTGGATTCATTTCTACCCTTGCTTGCTGGAGCATTCTCTGCCTTAGAAGGCTTCTAGCTGATCCCAGGATCCGCTAAGACAAGAATCCTAAGCTGTGGTGATGCCTGGGTAGTTTAGGGGTGACATCCAAAGTGCTGAGAGCATGGGATTAAGTATTTGAACACCATTGCCTCTCAACATAGCTGACCAGCAAGGCATAGTGCGTGACATCTGGATATTTACAGCTCACAGACCCATGGTTAGGACAGTGAATATAGTTGCCAGGTGGCAAATTAAAGGGAGCTCCAAGTCAGCTAGCAGGTGCAGCTTCATTATTAATTCCAATCACAGTGATTAGTTGCTATTTAGGGATCTGGCTGCTTGGTCACCTACACTGTACTTCATCTGCTGCCTGCAGGTTCTGCAAAGAGAAAGCATACCCCTCCACCCATCCCTTTGCCCCTTGCTGCTCTTCCTTGGAAAATTCATTCCTGAGAAAAGTCAGGTCAGTCTCCGAAGTGAGCCTCTCCCAAGCAGGAGTCTGAATAAGTCACCCCAGTAATTGGGCACACTGGCAAGTGCTGGCCCTAGCAAGTGAACTGTGTTATGTATGCTGTGCTTGTCGCATTCTATATTGTGGCCTGGTCTCAAGACAGTTGCTTGCAGAAGGCAATTGTAGAGCTCATTATTTCTCAGAGGAAGAAACTGAGGCTCAGGCTGGAGGGGAGCCTGGTTTTCATCTCAGCCAAGAAGTAGTGATTCCAAGCACACAACTTTTGTGTCATCCCTGAGAGCCCATGTAGAACCTGGTAGTGCTGATCTCGCTACATGCTGAGGTTTTGCCCCTTGGGACGCGATGTCATTGTCTTTCCTGACCACATCTCACGCATCTCTATGGGCTCTGTGAAGCCTAATCCATTTGAAGTCTCCTGAGGAAAATTTGTCCAGATTGTCACCACCACCCATGGAGGCTGCATGGTGGATCTGACAAAGGTTTGTGGTCCACTCAGTCTGCATGAACATGGACTTCGAGACAGAGAAACCTAGTCCACCACCCCCAGGCAGGACCCAGAAGCCTGTGTGGATCATTGAAACTGTATTCTGAAAATAGACCCCGAGGAAATCCTTCTCCACTTCCCTCCCCCCTCCGTGCGGGTCTAGGTGCCCCAGGGGATTTCTGCTCACACAGTTGACTGTCACTGTGTATCACCTCTCTACTGCCATTTCCATATTAGGCCTTTGCCACAGTATCATGTGGCCTAGCAAACATGTTACTGGGAAGGTAAACATGAGGTAGGAAGAAGGAAGGCCTGCATACCTTCCTCACCTGTGTGCAGTGAGGACTCCTGAGCCAGATGGCAGGAGGAGATGCTCAGGGAACAAATTCATATTCACACAAGGTCTCAGTACATGGGTTCAGTATGTGGACTTCTGAAGTCACCTGCCTGGTTCTCTGGGGAGAAGTAGGGGGAGGGAGGGTAGAGAAGAGGAAAAGAGAACAATGGCTTGGCGATGTATTTATTCTGAGCCAGGGGATCTAGGACACAAACTACCAGTCACATAGCTTAGTGAGCTCTTGGTGTGGGCCAGACTTTGATAGCACCCTTGACTTTCTCTCTCTGACTCCTTACTTGTCTTCCTAAGCCATCCCAGGGGACAGGGTACTGGATCTATTGACCAGATGAGGAAACAGAGACACCAAGCAAGCAAGATGTTTGCCTGAGGTCTTATTGGCAGTAAAGCAGTAGCCCCAGGAGGCCACACCAGGCTCATTTGTGTTTAAAGCTGTGTCCTTGTTGGGACTGAGATGGATGAGAACAGCCTTGGAGTGGGGGGCAACAGGGCATCTTTGTACCGTGATGAACCTCTTCTGGAGATGAAGAAGCTGATGGGAATGCATCGCACAGGCCAAAATGGTGTAGAGAGGGGCACCCCTGGGTTCAGGCTTCTTGCAGCCATTGGCTGTAGGGTGGGATGTCACTCAGCTTCCCTGTCCTGTATGTGAAAAAGCCTATTCCTTGGAACAGCTGCTATAGTCTGGGAATGGGGTGAGGCTAATTAGAAGCTAGGTCGGTCATATAGCAGGTGTTGATGGCGAAGAGCCTTGGGTTGCAGATTAGAATCAAGTATGTAGACTCTCTGGCCCAGGATAATTGCCCAGCACATTTGTAAATCACAAGGTCACCTTATACATGTCAAAAAGTTGGATATTCTTAGCCGATATTGAGCCCTTAAGGTACATGCACCTTTTTCAAGACTCCTGGGTAATCTGTTCACTGAAACTCACTCAGTTTCACAAACATGAGTGGCCCCTGTCACTGAGGCACTGCCACTAGAAGCAGGAATGGGGACCCAGCAGATCCAGTGTGCTGGAGCTATCTGTGTGAAATGGCTCAAGTAGAGGGAAGCTGGGTAAATGAGGACCTTGGCTTTGTTTTGTAGACTGAGAACAAAGTCTGTTGTCCGGTACTTCTATTTATAACCATTCAATAATTAAGCCGCTCAGGCGGTCCAGGGCTGAAGGGGCTGCCTGGCTGGTGGGCCATATGGTGGCTGTGCAGGGTCGGTGCCTGGCTAATGGGAGGAATTGGGTGGGCTAGGAGAGCCTCGTGCTAATAATGCACATGCTTCATTTCTTCCCAATGTGGTTTTGGTTGACAGGAAGATTATAAATAGCATTTACAAAAAAATTTCTCCTGGATGTAACTCTAGGGACTGTCACATTGTGTTTGCTTGTTTCCCTAATTTCACATGTGCCAATGTATGTACAATTCCACCTGAAGACTCGAGGTGTCTCCCTCAGCTGGTATGAGGGTTAAATGGAATACTACATGCATACGTCAGAGCCACCTACCGTGACAGCACTTCCAGGCCCTGGTCTTACTGCAGGGTGTTCACTAGGCCTGAGGCATGGAGAGAAAGCTGCTGTTTAATACTTGAATAACTTTTTCCTGAGCTCGTAGGAACTGCTCACACTATATTCTGTGAGCAGTGCGTCCTTGAGGACAGAGGAGGCTTTGATGGGAATTTTGTCATTCATTCCCGTCTGATTCTCGGGCATGGCTTCTGAAAAGTGTTGGGTCTCAAGGTGGATACAGATGCCCAGGTGTGCTTCATCCAGAGCCAGCCCAGTTCAGTTCAGGGACTGAGCCCCTGTCTGCTGGGCAGATAGGTCCTAAATCCTGGAGGCACACGTTAGGGAAAGCAGATGTTGTGAATGCGGTGAGCATAACCCCACATGCCCCCCCAACAAGCAAACAAAAAAAAGCAATGGCTAGAAATGAGAAGGCACGTGCCAGGAACCCCAGCATCTAGCCTGGTCCTTCCAGGCAGTTTTCTTCCGGTTCTCTCACGCACACTAATTAAGCTTCATGTCGTCGTTTCTGCTCTTCTGCCACTCTTTTGTAGCTTAATCATTGACAGATGTGAATTGTATGGGTTTGGGGATGTGGAGATGGCTCTGTGGTTGAAGTGCCTGCTGTGCAAGCCCGAGGACCTGGGGGTGACCTCAGCACCCTGTAAATGCCAGCTATGATGGTACCAGGCCGGAATCTGACAGTGGATGCCTAAGACTCAAAGCCTAGCCAGCCAAAATAGTGAAGTCCAGGCTAGATGGGAGAGTGTAGAGGAAGACAGACAGACAGACACACACACACACACACACACACAGTGTTTATGGGATAAAGTGTATACAGACAGTGGGCAGTAGTCTTAGTGATCAGAATTTCCATATCTTTAAACATCTGTCATTTCTTTGTGGTGGGAATCTGAGTTACTCTCTTTTAGTTCTTTCTAAGACATAAAATTAATTGCTATGAACTGTCTGCATCCCACCGTGCCGTATGCAGCACAGGCCAGCTGTGACCATCTCAGCACTGATGCACGCTCATTTCCAGCTGTAGCGCAGTGTGCCTGGAGGACAGACGAGCAAGCATGATGAGAGAATGCCAGAAGCCCTGCCTGGGAAGGCCATGCCATATGCTGCTATAAGCAGCCCTAGGTTTGACTGCTGTGGTGTCTGTGTGACCTTCAGACAATTCATTTACTTCTCTGTGTCCATTTTCCCCGTTCTGTAGAATAGAGATTGTTAACCCTGCTGGGGGATTAAGTGAATGAGATCTTGTGATTGAAGCACTTAACAGACACCTGGTAACCCAGTAGGGCAGAGCTGGGGTTTCCTCCTTTCCCAGCAAGTTTCCTTTAAAGCCTGAGATTCTGCCAACTTGTTAATCTATTAACAAACATCCATGTGTCCTGGGTCAGCTCAGACTACAAAGTCTTGCTTTAGGTAACTAAAGAATTTTTGTGTAATGTTAATAGTTAGGCCCAGCATAAGGCTTTTAGCCTGGAAAGCCTCAAGTTTAGCCTAGTAAGGTTTTTTTTTTTATTTATTTATAGCTCTACTATACCAGGGCTGCTGGGGAAATGGGTGTGAGTTGGGTGTAGATGGTGGCAGGGCCAGGGTGCTCACTATGAAAGCTGGCTTCGACTTTGTGCTGGGCTGGGCTCCTTCAGGATTCTGGCAGAGGCTCTCTGGGGCTCCAGTTCATTGTTTCATGGCTCAGATGTGTTCTGTACTTGTGGTCCTCTACTGACTGAGTCATTGGCTCTGATTCTTTTTGGTTTATTTGATCTTTGGATGTCGGAGACAGTCTTGCTACGTAGCTCAGGTTGGCCTCTAACCAGTGATCTTCCTTCCTCCTGCTTGTGCTGCCTCACCCAGGTGGTCTCTACTTTTTTGATTTCTTTTGTTTTTGTTTGTCCTTGTTTGTTTTCTGACATAGGGTCTCACTGTGTAGTTTTGACTGTCATGGAACTCGCTCTACAGACCAGGCTGGCAGGGAGCTCACAGAGATCCGCCTGCCTCTGCCTCCCCAGTGTTGGAATTAAAGGCATGCGCCCCCACATTTGGCCTTGTTTTCAATTCTTCAGGTTTCTTGCTGTCTTAGATCAGTAGAGTCTCTTTGTTTTCACAGTTCTTGATCCCAACGTAGGACCGAGGGTGGGGGACTCTGAGCTTAGTCACAGAACTGTCCCGTGTGTTTGTGTTCTCTGAAAGCTGATCCCCATGGGCAGCCTCCTCTCCTGTGGGTGTGCTTGATTTGTTTTGATGCAAGGTCATGAACTTGTGGTATAGATCTGGATGTTTAGGGAAATGTCAACATTTGTTTAGGGTTCATGGTTTCTTGAAGTACACACTGCAGGCTGTATTAGTTTCCGTCTAGGGACAAGACCTTGAGCACCAAGGAAGAGGTGGTTCCCTTCTTATTTTTCTTCACTCTACTTTTATCAACTCCCACATCTTCTTCCGTCTTAGAACAAAGGACCCAGGAAGGGTCCTTTGCCAGTAGTAACATCCAGCTGAAGATTCCAATCTGAGTCTCTTTTGTGTTGTGTTTATTTTGAAGATGATCTTGTACTGTGAAAACTCGCTATCACTGAATGTATTTACTTTGTGTTGTATACATGTGTGCATGTGTGTATATGTGTGGTCATCTGCATGCTCCAACAAAAGTATAAGTGTGGAGGTCGGAGGACAACTTTCAGGAGTCAGTTCTTTCCTTTCACCGCTGAAGCTCAGGGATCCAGTGCAGGTCGTTATGTTTAGCAGCAAGCTTCTTTATCCACCGAGCTGTCTCGCCAACGTCCCCTTCCTTTAAAGTATGACACTAGTTCAGTCTTCACCTATGGAAGTGTTAGAAAGTCTTTAAAAGAATCTCTTTGGGGTGGGTGGATGTCCAGGTATGTGGGGAAGGCGCTGTTGATGACTGCTGCCACTCCAGTACATGCACCTCTCAGTTCTGGTTGCCACAGGTTCTCTTCCACACTGCCCAGAAAGAGGGGCATCCACAGGAGCCCGGTTTCCCCTGAAGTAAGAAAATAATACTGGACACTAGTCCATTTTCTATTGGTCAATTCCTCCATGGGGTGTGTTAGTCAGGGTTTCTATTGCTGTGAGAAAACACTATGACCAAAAGCAACTTGGAGAGGAAAGAAGGGTTTCTGTCAGCTTACAGTTTCATGTCACAGTCCACCGAGGGGAATCAGGTCAAGAGAACTCAAACTAAGCAGGACCTGGAGCAGCAGCTGGCCCAAAGGTCATGGAAGGGTGCTGCTTATCGGCTTGGTCCTCATGACTGGCTCAGCCTGTTTTCTTATAGTACCCAGGGCCACCAGCTCTGTGGTGACACTTCCTACAGTGTTGAGCTGGGTCCTTCCACATCAATCAGAAAAATGCCACAGGCTGGTCTACAGACCAAATAGTGGGGACATAGTTCATGATAACCCCGGACATGTAGCACAAAGGCAGGCCTACTCTCCCTTGGGAGAAGGTTCTTCTGGGGCAGGTTCACAGTGGAGACGTATTATAGCCTGATATGACTCTGATCACATGAAGCTAAAGCAGACATTGTGAGCACTGCCTGGTCCCCTAAAGTTCTCCACTCTGACCTTCTCAGCTTGAGGATGGAGGCTTCTTTTCCATGTATGGACGGACAGTGATGCTGTTCTTTCCTCTTGGAGCTGGAGGAGGTTTCCTCAGGTTTTGTCTCCCTCATCTCATTCACTGCTGCCCTTGACACTTCCCAGATCCTGCCCCAGGCCCCGCAGTCCTTCCTTTCTTGATGGTCCTGCCCCTCTCCTTTGTGGCTCCCTTACGGGGCCTGGGATGGACATCTTTTGAGTTTTATGTATAACTTTCAAAGAGTTGATCAGTTAACTTTTTTTGTCAGTTGTATAAACATTTGAGCCTTAAATGACCATCATGGTGACTTTGCAGCAATACCAGGTCAAAAGACAGGGACCCCAAGTTTTCTGATGGTGGCATTGGTCCTGCCTTCTACCCCCATCATGTCCATCTACTTTTGTCTTTCCTGGAGTTTTGTTTTTTCATTTTTGCGTGGAATGAATCGAGGGCCCCCACTGGAGCCAGTCTCCTCAGCCCTGCATACAAGTTTTGCTCTGTGGTGTCCAACCTTTCCTTTAAAAAGATTTTTATCTTTATTTATGTTTATGTGTATCTCTCTGTATATGCCCCATGTGTGTAGGTACCTGGAATTCGGAAGAATCCATCAGTTACCGTGGAGCTGGAACTATAGGCAGTTGTGAGTCACCTGACATGGGTGTTAGGAACTGAACTCAGGTCCTCTGGGAGACCTACAAGATTGCTTAACCACTGAGCATCTCTCCAGCCTATGCCCAGCATTTCCATGTTGTGACACTTGCTGTCATCTATAAAGTTCACGCTTGAGAACTGTACAATCAGATTACAAAATTAATCACAAGAGCATATCATAATGCTTTACATAAGCTTATTAGCAATACTCAAACACGTGTGACCCATCGACTGCGCTATGGGCAAACCTCTAAGTCTAAAGTGATCTCTAAGCAGCTGTGAGTCTTGCACACCCTGAACTGTGACCACTGTGTTTGGAGGATTTAGGAAGGCATGGTAACAGATCAACAGCAGATGGACCAGGGCCCTCTTGTTTTGGTCACCAGCGATTGACTAGTGGTCAGAACAGGCCAGTGAACGTGGCTGAGTGAAAGAATACAATACGATGGCCTGGGGTTTGTTCATAACCATCAGTTGTCAGAGAGACAAAGTCCCTCTGGCCTGTCCTTTGGCATTGCCTAACACTACTCACCTGAAGGTGTGGAGAGGAGAGGAGGAAAAGAAGGAAAGCGAGGACATGCTTCTGACGTCTGAGGTCATAGTCCGATGTCTCGAGTGTGAGTGTCTTGTGTGAGCCTTTGAGCCCCTGGCCCAGGGTTGCAGCATTGTCTCCTTTGTTGTTTGTTTCCCTTGCAACACAGGCTCCACAGACCCTGCAAGTCATGACCATTTGCTGCTGTGTTTCCTGGGGACTGTTATTCTCTTGCCACAGAACATTTGGCCTCTGCTCTGGGGTCTTCCAATGCTGGCCATCTCCTCTGCTCTGTGGCCTGGCTGGACCCAGGTATACCAGGAGAGGTGTGCCAACCAGCTCAGTGTTTCATAAACTTTGTATTTCTTGATTCTGTAGATCTTTCTGTTTGGAAAGTTAAAAAAAAGGGCTCAGAGAAATCAATGGAATATTGTTGTGGTCTCTAGACCTGAAAGAGGATCCTTGGGACACAAGAGGCTTGTAGGTTTGATTTTATTCCAACACCTGTGCAAAATTAATGTCTCACCATTTGGTTTGTTTCCTCCTCAGGTTGTTACTGATTTGCATTCTGAGTGTGGGAACCTGTCTATGGCTTCTTACAGCACCGTATGTTGACTCTGGAAGCCAATGGGAGTGTAAATAATAAGTCACTGTGTGCTGGCTGGGCCAGAGTGACAGAAGCTGTACCTTGATGTGCTATCTTTTGGGGTAGACATTGGACAGGCTGGTTTGACTTTTCTCTCACACTGGTGCATCCATGGAGGAGGACAGTGTACATACTGGGGGCCACACAGTTGCTGTCCTAAAAAGCATGTGGCTCCACAGTCTAGGATATGACCCAAGAAATGCAGAGAGAGAGGCATGGGGGTCTTTGTTGTGTTATTGCTGATCTGTGAACTATAATCAAGACAAGTTGGCAGATATGGCCTTAGCCTTTGTTGGCTGACAGTTTATTACTTCCTTTGGACTTAATTGCCTGCACGAACACAAAGGTGTATTGTACCCATAAGAAGATGGCTCATGGGAATTGCTCTTAGATTGTCAGGTGATCTGTGCATGGATGAGCTGTGAGTACACAGATCCCAGAGGCCTCCTTTGGCTGATACCACAGGCAGGGCCTCCTCACAGTACCCATGCAGGATGCCTGCTTTGTGTGCTTCCTCGGGCAGACTGTAGAATTTAGTCACCAAGAAATGGTGATAGAACTGAGCTGGCCTGTGCTGTAGCTCTAAGAAAAGCCTTTCTTGCTTCTTGAGTGCTGTGGGTCACATCCAAGTCTTTTGTGCTGGACCAGGAGCTAGAAATCCAGGTATAGCTCTGCCATGCTCCTGTGAATGGGATTTTAAACATGCATTACTTGCTGCAAGTTCACTGGCCAATGAGGAGGTTGGGTTGCCTAGTATATTACATGCATCTAAGATTCCATAACACGGCCTTTGGAGTGTTATCACCACTGTTAGAAAGACAGAAAGAAACCAAATGTTAGAAATAAATACTAGCAATGGGCTTTGTTTGGGAAACCATGTAAAATATGAGGTTGGCAAAGTTATGATATAGATTCTTCTTCCTCAAGAACTTTCCAGAGCCATTAGTATATTTACATAACATGTTAATTACTTTTCTCACTACTATGACTAAAATATCTGGTGGAGGAATTTGAGGAAGGAGAGGTTTTATTTTGGCTCATTCTTGAAGAAGGGATCTAATCCTTCATGGCAGAGATGGGATTGTTGCAGGATCATGAAATGACTGCTCATGTTGTATCGGTGGTCCCAAAGCTATGAGATGGGACAAGTGGCACAGACAATAAAACCTCAAGACCCACCCTGAGTGATCCACTTCTTCCAGTGGTTTTACCTCCTAAAGGTTTTACAGTCTTCCAAAACAGACCACCACCTGAGAACTATGTGCAGAACCACTTGAGTCTGTGGGGGCATTTCACATTTGAGCTGAAACATAAGGGGAAATCACCAAGGCAGGTTGAGAGTGCAATGACTCTCATACCTAGATGATGGCACACTGTTGTATCTATGATTCTGTAACCTATGTATTCTGTAATCTGGTAATCTATGGTTACTGAACTCACGTTTCTCATGATAATTGGTAATTGGGACACTAAGCGAGGGGTCCATCTAACATGGTGATAGTTTTACTTCCTAGAGGACATCTGATAATTTCCAGAGACATTTTAGTTGTTATAAATGCAACTGAGGGTTACTACTGGCATCTAGTGATAATGCCCAGAAAATGCTGCTAAGCCTCCTCTAGTAGAGACACAACTCCTTAACCAGCCAGTGTGCTGAGGCTGGCAAAGCTGGTTCAAGATACCTTAGCCCCTGACTCCATACCTGAGACACCCGGCCCAGTGGCTTGGTCACCCTCCGCACCCCGATACAGCAGCTAGCTTCTCCTGGGGCATGACTGGTCCCTGATTAACACTCACCTTAGAAGGTAGGAGAGATGCGACCATGCAGCTCATCATTCCAGACGTCTCACATTCCTGGCTTAAGAACCAAATGCTCATGTGTCCATGTGCTCAGTGGTCATGGGCTGGCACTTCTGCAGCCTAGAGGCTACAGAGAGGTGAGAAGACTGTGAAGTCCCCTTTCCTTGTCTTTGTTCTTACCCCAGTGCTAAGCTGGGGGCTGACTTTGCTCTGTTTCCTGAGAAACTTGGACTTCAAAGCTCTCTCTCTCTCTCTGTCTGCCAAGAGCTGTTCCCGCAGACAGAGCTGAGATTCCAAGATTCTGCCTCTCAGATTAATCATCCTCATGAAGTTTTGAGATCCCAGATGGTCTTCGTGAGTACTGCGGGTACTCAGCTTTGGTGGTTCCACTTGCCTCTCTTTTTCCTGGTAACCCAACCAGAGGGGGTGATGGAAATCCCATCAGAGTCAAGCCTCCAGAGACCCAAGTGGTACTGGGAATCAGTTTGTGCAACAAGACTGTCAAGAAAATGTCAAGGAGATCAGAAGGCATTGTCTGGGGCTTCATTCTTAGCTTGTCTAAACCTCAGGTTGTGCTCATGAGAAAGATTTGCTCCTGCCACGGGGCCATGTGGAAGCCCAGGTGGAAAGTCACTCCCTGCTTGCCCTCCTCCACACTAATCTTGGTCTGTTCTCATAGAGCTCTGCTAATCACTAACATCAATCATGTCTTGGGTGATTTGCTTCTCCTCTGAAAGGGAACACAGGGAATAATTGATCCACAGGGGCTTTGCCACCCACATGTCCCTTGTCAGTGACTTCCGTGGGCCATGGTCACACTCGACATGGCTTTCGTCTCATTTTGAGGATAGATCCTGCTATCACCTAGAGAACAAATATCTGGGCATATCTATGAGGAAATTTCTAGATAGGCTCACCAAGGCGAGAAGACTTGCCCTAGATGTGGGAGCACTGCTCCATGGGCTGCGGTCCTGGCCTGGGTATAAAGGAGTAAGTGAGCTGAGCATCAGGTGCCATGTTCTGCTTCCTGGATGCAGATGTAGAAAGAGCTGCTACCATGATTTTCTACCATGGTGGACTGTGCTCACAAACTGAGAGCCAAGACGAACCTTCCTTTCCTGAAACTGCTTTTGTCAGGCACTAACAAAAGCATTGTCACAGAAACAAAAGAAGTAATGAATCCACTATCTGAAGGGTAGGGAGCTTTGCCAGTGGAGAGCGAGTGAGTGAAATTCACACTCAGCAGACTTTCTTGTCCTCCAGGCTTGGAGAGGGTGGTGGGTAACATCATCTTTGGATGGGTGATGTCAGTTGGCAAAACCCTAGACCTTCCCTTTATGGGTTTTGACTTTGGTGAGTGTGCTCATGTTCAGTGTTGCTATTTCTTCCACAGTTGTAGAATTGGTAACTATGGAAACAGAGAGAGAGAGGATGAAATACACTTGATAGGGCTTGTGGGAAAGTGAGAAGGGTGGATTCTTCAGTGTCAGCGGCCTACACAGATTCAAGATTGCATAGCTATAGTCTCCAGGCTCAGCCGACCCTCACAGCCACCATCTACAGTGGCTTTTAGCATCACAGTGAGGGAGGCTGAACCATAAGGAAGGCTACAGACCTGTCCAGGGATGAGTCAGTATGAGTCAGCAGGATGGGCATTTGAACCTATTTAGATGCTGAAGCTAAACTCTGTACTCTATATCTCTCATGAGAGCTTCTTGGCAGCCAGTTGGCACTGCTTTTCTAACCAGGGTTTAGGGTTTTAGGGGGCTGGATCTGAGTGACCATTCACCTAGGACTGTATCATGGTACTCACAGGTAGCTTTTAGGAAGAGGTTCTGGGCATTGTGCTTAGAAGAAACTGCTTGAGCTGAATATTAGAACTGAAATCCCTTAGGAAAAATTTTCAAGCTGTGAGCAACACCCCTAAACAAATTATGAAATCAAGTTAGTGCATTGAAACCTGTGTTAACAAACAAAAATAAGAAATAGCAAAGCACATCACTTATACTAGTGCTAGACACTGTCTCCTGAATCCCTTAAGGCACCGATTGAGGCAGTAGATATGGGTGGGTAACCATGTAAGATATGTATTTTTTCTTCCTTTTTATTTTTTGTTTGATGCACAATGCCTGTGTATATTTATAGGGAACAATGTGACATTTCAGTAAATATATTCATTATGTAGTAATCCAGCCAGGATAATTAGCATATCTATCACTTCATGCATCTCTTATCACTTTGTGGTGGGATCATTGAAAATATTCTAGGTAGGGCCAGACATGGTGGTGTATGCCTTTAATACCAGCACTTGGGAGGCGGAGACCTGCCTCGTTTACTTAACAATTTCCAGACAAGCCAGGACTATGTAGTGAGACCCTGTCTCAAAAAACATCTTGTAGGTATTTGGAAACACTTAGTACAGTATTCGGTACCTTTATCTTGCTATGCAATAGAACCCCAGACTTGATGCTTCTTACCTGTCTGGAATTTAGACCTGTAGAACAGTCTCCAGCCACACCCCTCATTCCCCCCACCCCCAGACTCTGTTTGCTGCTCTTCTACTCCCTGTTTCTCTGAGACCATCTTCTAGATTCTTCAAATAGGGACATCACATGCTGAGTGTCTTCTGGTGCCTGGACCACATCCCTTGCTGCCTTCTAGCTCCACTGTTTGAGTAGCAGGATTTACTGCCTTGGAAGGACAGTAGTACTCCACATTTTCTTCTCCATTCTGCATTCTGGTCATTGTGGATGTAGCACACATTCCTTCCATAGGTGAAGGTAATGAGTTTAGAAGACCTGGAGGAAAGGTGGGGTCCAGGCAGATGTTCCTCAGCAGGTCTGAAATACTTGGTCTTCTGGTCTGTGCTGCAGATAGTGCTGGAGAAGGCAGAGGGGGCAGCAGCAGGGCTTGGAGTTTCGTTAGGAAGGAGGGATGGGAGCCCCTGTGCACAAGTTCTCCTAGGTGCTTTGGGCTTCAGAGATGTTCTAGAGGAGGACTCTCCACCTCCTACACCACTTTCCCCATCCAGTCATACTAACCCTGCTGAAAAAGACAAGCGTCTAGGACAGGTAGCACAAACCCAAAAGCAGCAGTCAGTGCTGCGTGCCTGTGCTTACCCCAGATGAGATCTAGGGCAGACCATGTGGGTGTAAAGCTCATCTGGGCCTCTTACAGCTCTGAGACACAAACCTCTCTGTGCCCAGGTTTCCTCCTCCATTAGCAGTGCATGAAGATAGTTCTCAGCATGTGGAGTTGAGGATCAGGGAGTTGATATTTAAGGAGGGCTCCGGATCATGCGTGGTGGGCAGCCCTCTTCTGTTGTGTGTCCCATATAAAAATAAACCAATAATTTCTGTCTGAGTGCTCAGCGGAAAGCCTTACCACATCAAAGGGCTGACGATGACTCCATTTGAGGTTTGTCTTTTCAAAGCTAGTATCAACAATTATTATTTGGGGAGCAGTGGGTATGGGTATGTTCTGGATAACTGAGCAACGCCCTCCAGGTAAGTTCAGCAATCCATTGATATGGATTAGGCATTGTGCCTACTCTACAAATGGGGAAATGAAAGTAAGGAGGGAGATGCAAAGCCAGCCCAGGCTTGGTGGCTCTGATGCCCATGACTTTGTTCCAACCATCCCAGCGTGTGTCTTTGGTCTGCATTGGCCCTCTCCTTGTCCTGGTGGGAGGGTACTACTCTCTCTTCCGTATTCTTGGCAGAAGGAGTGTTTAAAAGTCCCTGACTGGCACAGTACCCAAAACTAGCCTAGGGGCTTGCTGATAGCCCTGTCTGGCTGGGGCTGGAGCATCTGGAGATGTTCAACAGATGCTCTGTTCTGCTCTTGGCTTCACCTCAAAATGCAGGCTCTCTGGACAGAGAGACCTACGCCAAACAGATTCCAATGCATTGTCACAGCAGGATGCTTGGTACAACAGACTCAGATATGTTCAAGACCCTTGGCTATGGAAGAGGAGCCTCAAGAATTGCTAGGCTCTCCAGGGCACTTAGATAACATTCTGCCCCAGGGAACTAATGATCACTCTCTGTTCTCAGACACCTAGGCAAGTGTGTGTCCTCTCCAGGGTGAAGTGACAGTAGAGAACACAGTGCCATACTGTTCCTCCTCCCCATCTTGGGTCTACTAAGAGAGATCATGGTTAAACAACTCTATCATCTGCACATAGCCATGGTATTAAAAGTGTAGTGAGCCTGATAGAGGGAATGGATGGGTTGCTATGAGGAAGAAGAAAGAGAGGTCTTAATTTAGACTCCGCAGTGCCATGAGTATCTGTCAAAGCCATGCCTATTCTTTAAGGCTTGCAGGCATGCCATCGCCCTCATTAAATCTGCCTGCCACCAGCACTTACCTCCTGCCATTCCCAATCATCCACCATGTTCTGTCTTCCTCCCCAATGTCACATTCTCCCTGTATGTAGTTTGAAGCACTTGTCTTATTTACCCTGATGGATCTTCAACGAGAGAGAGAGAGAGAGAGAGAGAGAGAGAGAGAGAGAGAGAGAGAG
>LOJH01018875.1:0-14221 GCA_001685095.1 Ellobius talpinus | reverse complement strand
GAGATCTGCCTGCCTCTGCCTCCCGAGTGCTGGGATTAAAGGTGTGTGCCCCCAGGTGTCACTGAATGTTTCTACAGCACATGTCTGCTATTAGTTTACAGATTAAGGACTCTCCTAAATGTGTGTAAAAACCTTTAGAATGCTGAAAATAAGATATATTTGAAATTATGTCTGAAGACTAAAACCATGACTTTGTATCTTTTTAATCAATTGTAGTAAATGTAGTGCTGGAGCCCAACTGGTGACCTGGGAACTGGAAACTTCAGTATTCCATGACCCTGTGAGCCTCAGTGTTTTCCAGTCTCTAACTGCTCCTTTTCTGTCTCTTTCCTAGGCCTATGCAGTGGTGTTACGGCAACAAGCTAAGGACAGCAGACAAAGCTCAACAGGAATAGCTTGTTTTGGCACCTCTCTCCCAGAAGAAAAACTCAATGACTTTCGTGATGAGCAAATTGGACAGTTGCAAGAGCTGATGCAGGAGGCTACTAAACCCAATCAGCAGTTTAGTATCACTGAGTCAACGAAACCAAAATTGTGATACATAAATCTTAACAAAGCATGTTAAATTTATGACCTTATACCTCATCTATGATTGGCTCTTTAAGATCTATCGCTGCAGCTTTAGTGGAATAGTATCTTATTTTTGGACAGTCGGAATGATTCACTGATCAAGATCACAAAGGACACACTATGCTGTCACTGGAATGATGTATTTGCTGTGTGGAATGTAATTTGTGGAATTTAATTTTTGGACTAAAAGGTGTAAAGAAGAACACACTTTGGAATTGTACTGAAAAATTTTTTTTGGATAGGGATGTTTTAAATTCTATTCCCATCAAGCATTAGCTCGTGGTTTGTTTCTAGTTTTATCAGTTAAATAAATATATCATGATACTGGTAGATGTGAATTTCAGTAAGTTTGTCATTGGATGTATTGTCATTCTGAAAGTCCCACCATGTCTCCTTCAGTAGTGCACTCCTGACTACCACTCAGAATGTCCTCTTTGAGTCACTTAGAATGCAAGTTTTAAGAAGAGCTATAAGATTCATTTTTTGAGAATTTCAGTTATTGCCTAAAGGGTGGGGAGATGAAAATTACTATGCTGACTTATAAAATTACAAATAAAATACCTATCAAGACCTGAGTGTAAGCTGGGCAACTGATTGGATACTGGAGCAATAGAAGTTGGACCAGGGAGCTGTTTCCATTGGTAAAATGTTTTCTGGGGAAGCACAAAGACTCAAGTGCAGATCTCTACATGAAGAGCAGGCATGGGGCTTCATGCTGTGAACCTAGGGATGAGGATGCAGAGACATGCACGTCCCTGTGGCTCACCAGCCAGCCACTGGGTTCCAGGATCAGTGAGACCTACTTCCAAAGAGTGGAGATCAATAGAGGAAGAGCCTTCTGTAGATTGTCTACATTTGACACCTTCCATAAGGTAGGTTCTATAGATTGATTACATGTGACAACTTCTGTAAGATAGATTCTATAGATTGACTACATGTCACACCTTCTGCAAGATAGATTCTATAGATTGACTACATGTGACACCTTCTGCAAGATAGGTTCTATAGATTGATTACATGTGACATCTTCCGTAAGATAGATTCTATAGATTGACTATATGTCACACCTTCCGTAAGATAGGTTCTATAGATTGACTACACGTGACACCTTCTGTAAGGGAGGGTCTATAGATTGACTACATGTGACACCTTCTGTAAGGGAGGTTCTATAGATTGACTACATGTGACACCTTCTGTAAGGGAGGTTCTATAGATTGACTACATGACACCTTCTGTAAGAAAGGTTCTATAGACAAAAAGGGTCTGGGGGAGCTGCAGTGTGGTCTAGTTCACCAGGCTGTTAACCTTATCTGATTCAGCCTTCCAGGCTGATAACAGGTTGTGCATCTCTTCCTTTGAGGGAACATCCCAGTGTGTTTAACCTTCCAGGTTCTAGCTTATCTGTGAGCACAAGGACCACTGTGCCTCCTACACAGAACTAAACCTTATTTCTAAAATTCAAGTCTGTTTTTCAAATTGTATGTGATATTTCTAATCATATTAAAAATTTATCTTTCTTCCCTTCTCAATAACTGAATGATATTAACATAAACCTAACGTATCAGCCAATCTAATTCACCTTAGATTTTATGTTTCCCTAGAGGCTTGCTTATTAGGAATTCTGAAGCGCCATGTGGTAGATTACCAAGTAGCTCTAGGTCTCTTCCATCCTTTTTAACCATTTCTGTCTGTAAGTTACTTTGTGGCTCCTCCTGCATTCACCTGAGCTGGCCTTGAAACTTGATTTGCTCAAAAGAACAAAAGCATGTCTTAGACCCTGAAGCCTGGCGCACTTCAGGGTTTTAAACAGACATGGAGCCCATTACAATGCAGCCCATGTAAATTTGGATACTCTGAAAGAAAAGCAGTAATGCTGGTTAACTTTAATATGAGTGTGATTTGTGGCATAACCATTTAAAATGGCTATTCAGAAATTAGTATATAAGTCTGTAGCTAGTAAAAGAGAAAATGAAATAAGGAAAACAGTAAAGGGTCAAGATCAATAGAAAAATAGGAGTAAATAGATGCTCTGATTTGATAATGGTTGTCTCCATTAAAACTCATGCTGGAGGCTGATCCTCAGAAGTTGCTGGGAGGAAGAAAGAACTGGGAGTGTGCCTTAGGGAGGGCTTCAAGGGTTATACAGAAGCAGCAGGATGGAGCTCCCATGACTGAATATTAGTGACTTTATAAGAAGAGACAGAGGCAGAATACAAGGCATTCTCCTTCTCCACAAGATAACTCAGCTGCCTCAGGATTCTGTTAGTAAGGCCAACCATTACCAGCTATGGCCACTGTACTTCTGACCAGGATTGTGAACTGAAGTAAATCTCTAAAAGTAACCACATTGATAACAGAAAAGGAGTGCAGTGATTGATACATCCCAAGATGTCATTGTGTTTGCTAAAGGTAAAGGATACATTATCTGAGTAAAGGCAATTTTTAAGTGGTTAAAGAATGAAGCCAGCTTATGCTGTTATGAGAAGTTGTATTTGAAGCATAATATAAAGATCAAACATCATACAAACCAAAAGAAAGCTGAAATTATATGTACAAATACACACACATGCATACTCATGTGGATACATATATATGTGTGTGTGTGTGTTTGTGCATATGTGTGTGGCAAACGTTATGCCAAGAACATTGCTAGAAGTTTACTAGGAAGATAATTCAAAATTTCATTTACATGGTAAGAGAATGATTAAGCAGCCTCATACTTCAGAAAGCTAACAATTCCAAATAATTCACATGTCAAAGAAGAAAGCAGGAGTATAACTGGAACTCTCCGACAGAGAAAATGTCCAGTAAAATAGATGGGCTACAACTACAGCAGCACTTGGAGTAAGTTGAGCCACTTCAATGTGTCTAGCAGGCACAAAGAAAGGTTGTATATGAGAAGTATGTATCTAGCCAGGCAGGGTGTCGGACACCTATAACGCCAGAGCTTGGGAAGAGGTGGAGGCAAGAAGATCAAGAGTTCCAGGTCATCCTTAGCTAATAGATGAGTTTGAGGCCAGCCTTCGCTACATGAGAGACCCTATCTCAAAAAACTAAAAGGAAATACCTAGCTTAGTAATTTAGAAAAACACAAAATCAGAAGGTAATAAAGATTAAACCAAAAGGTTTAAATTCAAAAAATTAATTTTAAAAACAATTTATAATGGATTATATCCTATGAAAAATCCTACAAATGTTAACAGAAGGAAAAAGTAACTATACAGGAGCAAAGAAGGATCCAACTATTTCTGCCAATAAAATATTACAAACAACTTAAAAGTAATACATTTATAGCACCCGGAAGAAATTGACAAACTTTCTAAAAATTAAGCTTACCAAAATAGATAAGCACACACAGACAAAAACACAAAAGTTCTTACAGCAATCAGAGCCATTTAGTCACTAGTTTACAGTGATTCCAGAGAGAAAAATGCACAATTAAGTAATTTTGGGAAGAGTGTTGCCAAGTATCAAGAAATAATTCTACACTGAAATTTCTTCACTGAGCAGAAAAAGAAGAGGACTCCCTGGTTGACTTCATCACCCATCCAGTGAAGAATGAGGAAGGAAAACTAGCAGCCAATTTCACCTAGGAATATGGATGCAAAAATCCTATTTAAGTATTATCAAGACAAATCCAGCAAATGACAACTCATAACCTGGTCAGGTTTGTATCAAGAATCCAAAGCTGTTTCCACATTAGAAAATAAATTGCTATCACATTCCACATAATAAAAATAAAGGTGAATTAATTATGATCAGGTGAGAGATACAGAAAAAGCATTTGCCAAACGTAAAAAAAATGCTCTTAAATTGGGTATGAAGGGCACTTCAGTCCAATTAGAGGATGTCAAGCAAATAGGAATCATTGTCAGTCACCATTTTGAGATTCAGGGAAAGGTTTGTCATTACTTCCTTTCAAGTCAAAATTGGCAATGTTTGATAACATGAGATTTAATGTAGAAAATTCAAGTTACAAATTATTAGAATGAATAAGGTTCTAATGTTTGCTAGATACAAAAATTGCTATACAAAAGTCAACCACATTGCTCTAAATGCAGCAAATATGGAAAAGAATTTTTGTCAACAAATAGTAAATACTTAGAAACCA
The DNA here is from genome assembly GCA_001685095.1 of Ellobius talpinus. Taxonomy (NCBI): domain Eukaryota; kingdom Metazoa; phylum Chordata; class Mammalia; order Rodentia; family Cricetidae; genus Ellobius; species Ellobius talpinus. The sequence goes on along the minus strand of LOJH01018875.1, from coordinate 9,540 downwards.
ATTTACTAAAAGATATATAAATCTTTGGGGAGGAAATTGTATAAGTTTCTTTAAAGACCTGAAGACTTTGAGGTACTTTGTTTTCAAGATTAAAAGACTGAAAATTACAAGCATATTAATTTATCTGCAAATGTTGTATACTTTCAAAACATTAATTAAAAATTGCAATTTTTTCATTCTTAACTGATGCTTGCTTTAAATATTGTATAGAACTGTAAAGTACAAGGAATATCAAAGTCATTTTTTAAAAATAAGATTTTTTATTGAAAATAGATTTTTTTTGTAAAATATATTCTAATTATGGCTTCCTCTTCCCTAACTCCTCCCAGTTTCTCTTCAACTCCCCTCCTGTCTGAATCCATACCCCCCCTTAGAAAACAAACAGACATCTTAAGGAATAATAATAAAATCAGATAAAATGAAACCAAACAAACTGGAATAGGACCAAATAAACAACAGAAGAAAAGGAGCCAAAGAAAAATCATGAGAAACACATATAGATGCAGAGACACATAAGAATTCCATTTGCACATATAAGAATCCCACCAAAAAAACAAAACTGGAGACCATAATATGAAAGGAAGGTTAAAAATATGCCCTGAGATGACATTATGAGTCAAAGAGCCTCCAAATATGCCTGAGTTAGTTTTGTGTTGACCATCTACTACTGGGCACAGGACACACCCTCGAGAGTGGTTTGTTCCCAATGAGATCAATTGGAGATGACTTCCAGGTTAGCCATGAGGCGTGTATCCAATTCTCTTTTTAGCTCTAGGCCCTTATCTGGGGCAGACACATGTAGGCCCTGTGCATGCTCTCTCGGTCTTTGTGGATATGTATGTGCATCCATTGCATGGTACGTAGGGGGCCTTGTTTTCTTGGTGTTCTGCATTCCCTCTAACACTCTCTCTGCATCCTCTTCAGCAGGGTTCCTTCCCTGAGACATGAGGGGAAGGATTTGAAGGAGACATTCCATTTTGGGCTGAGTGTTCTAAGGTCTTGTACTCTCTACACATTGTCTAGCTGTGGGACTTGGTATTTGTTTCATCTGCTGCAGGAGGAAGCTGATGATGGCTGAGCAAGGCACTGACTTATTAGTATAGTAGAATGTCCTTGGAAGTCTTTATAGCTACATTCCTTTAGCAGAACAGTAGTATCTGGTTTTCCTGTAAGTTCCTGGCCACTACAGCAGGGTCAGGTATAGGTTCCATCTCCTAAAGTGGGCCTTAAATCAAATCTGATATTGGTTGGTTTCTCCCATAAGTTTTGTGCCACTATTGCACCAGCATATTTTGTAGGTAGGTCACCATTGAAGATCAAAGGGTTTGTACCTGTGTTGGTATTTACCTTTCTCTTTGGTAATCTGTAGAGTACCTTCTGGAACCATGATAAACACTATCTGTAGTGGTAAAGGCTCTAGGTAGGCACCCACTCTACTTCTCTGTGTTCAATACGTTGTGTGGATGTTGTCTTCAGCTATAAGGCTTTACTATTAGTTTGTAGGGAATCAACCAAGAGATCTGGCCATTTCTTGGCTTGTTTGAGCTTCCTTTAGGACCCCTTTGGCCAACAGCTCAATTAGATATAACCAATCCTGGTTTTCGAAGCTCCATTTTGTGATCAGAGATATCCAGTTAGGACTCCCCCATTATTTGGTGATTTCATTTAGATTGACTTCCTATACGTATACATTTTAGGAAGTTTCTAGTGTATTAGATATCCACATGGCCCTTTAAATGGATCTTAATTTTAGTTGTCTCTCCTTGTATTTCTTCCCTCACTTTCTTTTTCTTCCCCACTCAGTTTGATTCTCTTGTCCCTGTCACCACATTTCATCCATTCATAATTATCTATTCTATTTCCTCTTTCTAAAGACATCCATCTTTCCCTCCAGTCCCTTGTTCTACATTGAATTTCTGTCATTCTATGAGTTGTATCTTGAGATTTTCTGCATCTAATGAGATGATCATGTGGATTTTTATTTTTTCAGTCAGTTTATCTGGTGGATTACATTTATTGGCTTACACATGTTGAACCATCCCTGCATCTCTGGGATGAAGCCTACTTGGTCATGGTGAATGGTCTTTTTGATGTGTTCTTGGATTCGGTTTGTAAGTATTTTATTATTTTTGTATCTATGTTTATAAGGGAAATTGGTCTTTAATTCTCTTTCTTTGTTGAGCCGTTGTGTGGTTTGGGTAGCAGGGTGATTGTGGCCTCATAAAATTAGTTTGTCAATGTTCCTTCTGTTTCTCTTTTGTGAACTAATTTGAGGAGTATTGGCATTAACTCTTGTTTGAAAGTCTGGTACAGTTCTGTGCTCAAAACATCTGGCCTTAGACTTTTTTTGGTTGGGAGATTTATAATGACAGCTTCTATTTCACTAGAGGGTAGAGATCTGTTTAAGTTGCTTATCTGATCTTGATTTAACTTTGGTAAGTGGTATATATTAAGAAAATTATCCATTTCTTTTAGATTTTCCAATTTGGTTGAGTAAAGGTTTTTAAAGTATGTCTTCTGATTCTATAGATTTCCTAGTATCCATTTTATTTCCCATATTAGTGTTTGATGTTGTAATTTGTGAAAGGTTTGTCAATCTTTTTGATTTTCCTAAGGAACCAACATTTTGTTTCATTGATTTTTCATGTTGCTATTGTCTGTTTCTATTATACTGACTTTAGTCCTGAGTTTGATTATTTCTTGCCATCTACTCCTTTGGGGTCTGACTTCTTTTCTTTTTATTTTTCAGGTGTGCTGTTGTTATTAGTAGGATATCTCTCCAATTTTTTACATAGGCACATAGCACTATAATTTTGCCTCTCAGTACTACCCTCACTGTGTTCCCTAAGTCTGATTGTGTTGTGTTTTCATTGTCATTCAATTCTAAAAAGTTTTAAATTTATTTTTAATTTCTCTCCTGAGTCATTCCATTTCCATGAGTTTATAAGCTGTTGATATCCAGCTTTAATCTGTACTACTCACATAGGATGCAGGGTGTTATTCCAATTTTCTTGAGTTCTTGTCCAAAGGAGTCCCATGGGAATTCCCAAACAACCCAGTCTGTTGCCCAGAACATATGTTGAGACCACATTGCTGAAGATAACACCTACACCACCCATTAACATGGAGAAGTCAACATAGAGTCTATGTGCCTACACAGACCGGTGCCTGGATAGAGACTTCACCCCTACATGCTTCCCTCTTTGGTACGGAAAGGTACTCTGCATGCTACCAAAGAGAACCATAAACAGGCACACAGCCACAAAGCCTTTGATCTACAGCTGGGCCCTGCCTGTGAGATATGCTAGGGCAATGGTGGCACAAAGTTGTGGGAGTTACCAATCCATATTTAATTTGACTTAAGGCCAAATTAAATTTGACTCTGCTCAGGTGACCAAGAACTTGAGACTAGATAGCCCAGGGACTTAGGTAAAAACAAATAATACTGTTCTAAAAACAAAAACAAACAAACTAGCAATAAAATTACTCCTAAAGACATTCTGCTCTACTCATAGAGAAGCCATCAACAGAGAAGCTTCCTCCTGCAGCAGATGGGAACAAGCATAGAGACCCACAGCCAGACATTATACAGAAAGTGAGAGACCATGAAACACACAGCCCAAAGTGGGACGGCTCCATCAAACCCCTCTGCTCAGGCCTCAGAGAACCTTGTGAAAGAGGAGGCAGAAAGAGTGTAAGAGCCAGAGGGGATACACTAAGATACAAGGCCCTAAATAACATGATCAAACACATATGAACTCACAGAGACTGTGATGGTATGTGCAAGGCCTGCATGGGGTCTGTACCTGTCCCTTCGCACATATACCATAGCTTCGAGTTTAGTGTTTTTATGGGGTTCCTTAATGTGTGATCCTGTGTGTCTCTTTCACGCCTTAGGCTCTTTCCCTTCTGTTTGTCTTGTCTAATTCTAATGTGTTAGCTTTTGTTTTCTTTATATTATTATATTATTATCCCTTAGAAGCTTGTTTTCTAATGAGAGACAAAAAGCAGGTGAATCTGGATGGGAGGGGAGGTGGAGAGGATCTTGGAGTAGTAGAAGTAGGGAAACCATAAACAAGATATGTTATGACTCCTAGTCACTATTTATTCTCATTGGAAGACTTGATAGAAGAAGCCCTGACAGGCTTTCTGGCCCAATTGGCTTCAGTTAGTTCTGGAGATGTCTATGTGAGGAAGATAAAGTGGAATCTTTCACCATGCTTCCCATTCCTTCATTTCCAGAGTGCCCTTCACTCAAATAATGCATCCTGACTCTCAGCCTTAGTGAATTCAAAACAAAATCCATTTATCTGGCCTCCTTTTTGATTTGGAAATCTCTGAAGCCTGTTAGAAACAATTATGATACTGTAAGAAATATGCTATTGTTGAATAAATTATAAGATTAACGTATTGGCTTAGAAAGAATAAAATAGTGTTAAATATCAGACACTTCAAATTGCACACCCTTTAAGGGTTGCAAATTGTCTTAGCCTAAAAACTGAAAGGTGGGAATGTTGAATAATTGTTGCCAAGCAACTAGGAGAAAATAATGAAGGGCATAGTAATGCAGTCAGTTCAGACTGACACTCACATTGGAAAATCAAAACTGGGGCTGTAAGAACTTATGATTTTACATGTAAAATGTATGTCCTAATGAGCATGTAAGACGAGCTCACTCGAAAGCTCACTCGAAAGCCATTTGACTTAAATGTAAGTCTAAAAAACATCTAAATTGGATTTAGATTGGTTGATACTTTATAACAATTTTTATTCATTTATTTTCATTAATAATATTTTATTAATTAAAAATTTTCATTCAATTCATTTTGATCAAGTTTTTTTCTTCCTCCCACTCCTCTCAGCTCTTACCCACCTTTCCAATTTCATCCTTTCTCCCAGAATACACACACAAAACAATGCAAAACAACTAAAAACAACCACAACTAAGCAAATGAAAACAACTTCTTTAGAGCAGGAAAGGTGGGCATTCGACCTCCAACCTTAGCCTGTGTCTTTTAGAGCCAAAGATACACCCTGCATCATTTAGCTGCTGCTCAGTCTCTTCCCTACAGACGCTGCACATTCTGTAAGGGGGGGAATGTTGTTTTGTGCTCTGACCCCATTGTAAGTTCTCAGTAAATATGTTTAATAAAGTAATGTATAAAAATAGTAACTTGGTAAGGAATCAGAGAAAGTTTAATCATGTAGAAAGTCCCAAAAAGAGGGGTGGTTAAAGATGTCAAGCGGATTCACTCCAGAGCATTAAGCCAGTGTTCTCTGAAGCCACACTGCAACAAATGGCTACGTTATTACTTGTAGCTGAAAATCCCTGCAGGAACTCTGGTACACACAAAATGCAGCACTGTGAACTAACATTAAGGTGAGCACATGTGCTCTTTTATTTTCTACTGTTTGATCTTTCAACTGGCTTTGTTTTCCTCACAGATTCTTTAGGTTTTGCTATAGGAAAGGCCAGGTGCTCATTTAATTACATTTTCAGAATGACAAACTTCAGAAAGGCATAGAAAGGGACATAATTGTTATATAACAACAGAGAAAGATGTGTTAGTTAAATTGGGGAAATTTTGCCTCTCTCTGACAAATGAGACTCACTTCACTGTAATTGTTACTAAAAAGCCATCCACCCAAATCATAGTTTCACAACTTCTGTGGATTGGAAGATAATTGTGTCGAGGCATGCAGTTCAGAGAACACTGATAATTCAGAGGGCATAGGAATGAACACACTCAACCAGTTCTTTTGAATATTTATCAGACATGGTTTAGTCTGCACCTCTGAGCCTTCTACTTGCGGGTGAGATAGGTTTGATTTAGGAAAACAATCAAGTCTGACAAGTAAAGCAGATGATTAATGTGAGGGAGCACAGAGTGCCTTATAGGAAATGCCAGCGGTAAGTGGGCTGACTTCCTGTGCAGCTGAAACCCGACTCTGCTGAACCAATGCAGTTGCTAAGGGTGAGCGCAAAGTTTTATGTGTAAGTTCCCATCTTCTCTGTTCTCTGTGTGCCCTCTGACCCCAGTTCTGAACTCAAAAACCTGGTAAAGATCTCAGGTTGCTTAGTTCTTAAAGTGGCCTGCAGGGTTTTGCTCTTTGACTTCCTTCGGTAACAAGGCTACCATACAAGAAATCAACCAATACTTTCTACCTGAAAGCATCTGAGAACCTCTGCTGTCATGGGGATGGGGAAGATGTGGGAAAGCCAGAAAAGCCAGGGGCCAGAAAAGCCTTACCAACTTCTGGGAAAACGATTACAAAATAAGTCCCTTCACTTGGTGACCACAGTGACATGAAAACAACCCCAAGCCTTCCTGAGAGTCACATGTCTAGTCATTTTATTCTTTGAAAAGAAAATTCAAAGACCCAACTGTGATGACTGGTGTAGGAGGTCCTTCTGTATTTGTGCTGCTTTCATTGGTTAATAAAGAAACTGCCTTGGCCTTTTGATAGGGAAGAGCTTAGGTAGGCGTGGAAAAGAGAACTGAATGCTGGGAAGAAGAAGGCAGACAGATAGCCGCCATGAAGCCTCCAGGTCAGACATGCTGACTCTTTCCCGGTAAGCCATGACCTCGTGGCGTTACACAGATTGGTAGAAATGGGTTGAATCGGGATGTGAGAGTTAGCCAATAAGAGGCTAGAGCTAATGGCCAAGCAGTGTTTTAANGCCTTTTGATAGGGAAGAGCTTAGGTAGGCGTGGAAAAGAGAACTGAATGCTGGGAAGAAGAAGGCAGACAGATAGCCGCCATGAAGCCTCCAGGTCAGACATGCTGACTCTTTCCCGGTAAGCCATGACCTCGTGGCGTTACACAGATTGGTAGAAATGGGTTGAATCGGGATGTGAGAGTTAGCCAATAAGAGGCTAGAGCTAATGGCCAAGCAGTGTTTTAATTAAGACAGTTTCTGTGTGATTATTTCAGGTGTAAGCTAGCCAGGCAGCTGGGACAGAACAAAGCCCCCCTCCCCCGCTCCTCCTACTACAGATGACTTCATGAAGTCAGTAGCTGAGCAAATATTTTGTATTTTATGATCTTGGCTCAAAAAATGTTTCATCACAAAAATGATCCTGCTTCAATCTGGAAGGGGGTTTCAGGATGGGCAAAGATGAGCGGCAAACTGAACACACTGTAGCAAAATACACATCAATGAGAAAAGATTTAATACTCAAACTCAGATCTAGAACTTATACCTGGAAAGGCAGGAGTGTCAAGTAAAGATTCTTTTTTTTTCAGACAGGATTGTTGTGTTTAGGTTCTCTGCATAACAGCACTGGGTGTCCAGGAACTCTCTTTGTAGACCAGGTTGGACTTGAACTAACAGAAATCAGCCTACCTCTGCACCCCGAGTGCTTGGATTAAAGGCATGTGCCACCATACCTAGCAAGGAAAGAGTCTTGAAAAGAACACTTTTGCTACTTCCTTCCTGAGGGAAGAACATCCTGATGTCTGCTGTTTTGGCAGGGATACAGAAGGGAATGGAAACCAGCAGGGCTCTGCTGGTACCAGCATGTCAGGAAGTGATAGGACCTGCAGCTGGGCTGAAAATAGCCTCGGGGGTGGTGTTTGAACACAAGGAGGATAGTGTGGAGAGACTTGACACATTCAGGAAAACTGCAAAACACAACAAAGCAGACACTTGCTTAAATTTGAATTTCAGATGAAGTATTTATAGTGCTTTTGAGTAAATAAGCAGATATATAGATGTCCTAAATATATGTCTCAGGTTTTCCTGTAAAACATTAGATAATAAAGGAAATACCCCTTTCATTCATAAAAATATCAGCAAAGCATTTTATTAGAATACCAAAGCCACAGCAAACACTCATCTGGAGAACAGTGCCTTGTACATTAAAAACAGCATGTTAAAATTCTAGAGGAAAATTAGTTTTTCTTGATTGGTTCAGAATCAAAGAAATTGGGCAGGTGAGCTGACCATGCATTTAGACTTTCATCTTCTGGAGAACTGGGATACCCATCCCTTTGAAAGAGCAGACAGTGTGCCAGGGAATAGCATGGCATTTCAGCTCTGAAGAAGGCCACAGATGGCACCACTTGGTGCCTGGGAGAAACAGACCTCTGTAGTTGGATCTTAACCAGGCTAAGACCAATTCAAGGAGCACTATGGAAAATGTGGTGATGACGTGAGATGGACCTGTGCCACTGTAAATTACCTAATGCCATCTGGTCTCAGTTTCCCCATTTGCTACACAACAGAAGAGAATATCTGTCTCACAAAGTATGATTTGTGATAAGAAAAAAAGAAAGCAGTCGGCAAATCTTAAGAATTGTTCTTGCTAAGCATGCTGCTGGTGGAGGCAAAAGCCTAGGGAGAGTGAGACTTCCCTATTTGAGTTGTAACTTCTTAATTCCTAGAATAGTTTTTCCTAAGAGAGAGGGCAGGAGGAAGGACAGGATGGCAGAAAGGAAGGAAGGAGGGAGGGAGAAGGGAAGGTAGAAAGGCTTTATTCTGGAAGGAATAGCTATGTTAAAGGCACTTCTCAACAGGATTGCTCCTTGCTATTTGTGGAAGTAATTGGCATTGTTCTCTCTGAACTCTGCATAAAAAGCAAATGAACCAATCTTGTACAGATTGACACTACATGAATGAACTCATTTAACTCCCAGTTAGTCCAAAAGCTGTTGCCAGTGAGCTGCTTCGCCTGACGGAAGAAACAGAGGGTCCTCGTCTTGTCCTCTTAGCAGCAGGGCCCCTGCGCCTCAGCAGCAGAGCCCAACTCCTGACATGGCTGTCTCTTCTGGGTCCTGGTATTTATAGAAGACATTTAATGCTAAAATAGTTCACTAAGGTGAGAAGTTGAGGGAGTAGAATTGAACCTTCTTTGACCCAGACTTCATGATGAAGTCTTTGAAGGACTCTGTCGCTGCAGCTTGGCATATCTTTTCTGAGAAAGTGACAGGCTACTTGAAGGGCCTGTCATATCAGAAGGCAGAGGTTACACTCTTTGTTTCCCAGTGCTTCTCTAGGATGCCATGCACATGGATCTGGATGTGGCCAGTGATCCCTTTGGCTATGCTAGCAAGATGTTGAGGTGATTTTTTTTTTGCCTGAATGCTGTTCCTTTTTTCTCAAATTATCCCCTTCCTTCTATTTCTACCCAGTTCTAACTTGTCCCTACACCCAGGGCAAGTGTCACCTCTATAATGCTTTCCCCAGTTCCTTTACGCACCATGCACATGTTTGTTTAGAGCTTTTATCTCTCTGGTTCAGGCTGGCTGTTGGTGTGTGTGCCCAGTGCCCAGCCCCTCCCTGGGATTAGAGTTTAATGGGAACAATGGGACCATGTCACTCAACTCTGTGCAGATAAACTTTGAGACTCAGTAGTGGACACCTAGTCGGTCGTTGTTGAATAAAGAGATTAGAGTCGCTGGCAAAGCTATCATTTGGTTGATGTGCTATTTTCTGGGGCAGCTGTAACTGAGCGCTGCAAAGAGAGTGGCTCAAGAAACAGATTTTTCTTCTTCCTTCTTCTTCTTCTTCTTCTTCTTCTTCTTCTTCTTCTTCTT